>OX387254.1:7330055-7335055 GCA_947562095.1 Branchellion lobata | reverse complement strand
ATTAAAAGTGCCATTCAAGAAACATTCAGCAAACGTCACAACGTAGAAGATCAGAAGATTGGTAGAATATGAAGAAGAATTTTGAAGAAAGATTAAAAGACAAAAAATTCAAGAAGACGAACGAAAATCGGGGAAGTGTTGCAACGTCAACAATTTGAAACATCTAAAAATTGCAACATTTGAAATCAATGCAACATTTGAAATCAATGCAACATTTGAAATCGATGCAACATTTTAAATCAATGCAACATTTGAAATCGATGCAACATTTGAAATCAATGCAACATTTTAAATCAATGCAACATTTGAAATCAATGCAACATTTTAAATCAATGCAACATTTGAAATCAATGCAAGAGTGGCTGGACAGCGATGGAAGCAGACGACAACTCTCGGAAGGCAACACAACAGACACACGAGGTTGTGTTGAATACCCGTGGAACAGTCCAATGACCTAGTGATCCGATAGAGTTATCGCTCTGACTAGAGGCGGCTGGAGCCTCGTGGGCTTCTGCATGGCTGGAAACACGAAAGAACAACATGCAATATTATGGAATGACAAAGGCGCTATTGCCATGGCAACTGCTTGGTCACGTGAGCAAGGTCTGTCTAAAGAGCCGAAGGCCTCTTCTTCTTTCCGAACCTGAGGAGGAAGAAGAAGATGATGAAGAAGAAGGCGATGAAGAAGAAGAAGAAGAAGAAGAAGAAGAAGAAGAAGAAGAAGAAAAAAAAAAGAAGAAGACGACGATGATGAAGAAAAAGAAGAAGAAGAAGAAGAAGAAGAAGAAGATGATGAAGAAGAAGATGATGATGAAGAAAAAGAAGATGATGATGATGAAGAAGAAGAAGAAGAAGAAGATGATGATACCAAAAAGATGGCATGATTAAAATTAAGCGATAAAATCACATTTACTCGGATAAAACTAAATTAAAAAATGAAACCAGTTCAACGGAAGAAGCTGATAAAAAGATCTGATTGAATAATGCGACCACAGTGACGAGGTGTCATTAGACAGCTGCAACGTACTTCAAAAGGTTGCTCAGCTTCAACCTGCCTCTGTCTCTCTTCTCTTCGAAGGGAAAACCAGAAGAGAATCTGTTGGTGTGGTTGCTATTGATGTTGTTGATGTCGGTGTTGTTAGTTTTGCTGCCGTTGAGGTGGTTGTTATTAACGTTGTTGTTGCTACTTTTGCTGGCGCTTTTGTTGATTTTTTTGTTAATGTTAATTTTGTTGTTAGGGTTGTCTCTGCTGTTCCTGCTGTTGTAGACTGTGGTGCTGTTAGTGGCGAGATTGTAGTTAGTGGTGATGTTGTCATTGTTGTTGTTGTTGTTGTTGTTGTTGTTGTTGTTGTTGTTGTTGTTGTTGTTGTTGTTGTTGTTGTTGTCGTTAAAATGTGTGCTGTTTGACTTTCGGTGTATTTTGTTTATTTTGTTTTTGTTGTAATTTTTACTTTCAATATGGTTACTACTGTTGGTAGTGATATGGCTTATGTTTCTGCCGTTGTTATTTTTATTGTAACGTTTAATATTGTCGCGACTGTCTTTGTTGTTAATATTATTGTCGTATGGTTTGTTGCTGTTGAGGTTGTTGCTGTGGTTCCTGTTGTGGTTGTTGCTGTGGTTGCCGTTGTGGTTGTTGCTGTGGTTATTGTTGTTGTCTTCCAGGCATCTTTCAACGGCTGCTCTGAAGCTGTCGTTGATGTTCCTGGCACGAAACTGCTGCAGATCTGCAGTGGAAATGGCTGTGATGACCAAGCACTTAAAATATTCCAAAAAAAACATATTTTATTTGAAAATTAAACTAAAAAAACTTTTCTATTAAAAACAAATATTTTTTTTATTAAATTTCATAAATGAAATATTTCATAAACACAACATTCAGTGAATACAACTTTCCATGGATAAAAAATTCCACAAAAAACACAAAAAAAGCACGAAAGAAACAACCCAGACCACATAAGAGCCACACAAGACCTCATACGACCACACAAGACCACACAAGAGCCACACAAGAGCCACACAAGACCACACAAGAACCACACAAGAGCTACAAAAAAGCATCAAAGCTACCTTCACAGGCGGTAGCTTCAAGGAGAGCCGAAGAGAGGTCGTGGTGGCTGAGGTGGTGGGAAGCTCGCATTAGCCTTGAATCCAAGCAGTCCGCACGCACCTTTAGGCGATCTAGGCTGGCTGTAGTGGAAGGCAGTAAAGTCACCACTCAAGCTACTTGTCCCAAAAAACGCAACAATAATTAAATTCGTACTTGCATTGCATTATATTCTATTAAAATGTATTGTATCGTATTGTATTCAAGAACAGCGTATCGTATTGTATACAAATATTTTGTATTTTATTGTATCGGAATAAAGTGTATTGCATTTCGTGAGAACAATCCCGGGAGACACGCACCAGTGGAGTTGGAAGGGTTGATCCTGCAGTAGGTGGATGTGGTTCGAGGGTCGAGGTGTCCCTTCCTCTTCTCCGACATGCTCTGGCGACCCAAAGCCTCTCTGGTGAAGCTGGGATGCCTGTCCGTGCTGTCGTGGTGGAGCGGTTGTGGTGGAGCGGTTGTGGTGGAACGGTTGTGGTAGAACGGTTGTGGTGGAGCGTTTTGTAACAAAGTGGTTTGTGGCAGAGTGGTTGTAATGAGAAGATTGTGGTGGAATGGTTTTGATATAAAAAATAACTGGAGAAGGTTCAAGAAACCAACGTGAAAGAGGCATCTTCGACAGAGAAGTCACTTGTAGAGGCTACATCTTCTCCCATCTCACCACCCTGCCATCCCCCCCTTGACAACTTCTGCGATGGAAACCAATACATCCCATTTATTTTTGAAATATAACTGAAAGATTTTTTAAAATTCCAACTGAGAAACGCTTACAAACGAGTTGATCAGATTAAAAGGTAAAGTAACTCCACAAACACTTACAGTAACGACGTTCTGGCAAGGTTGTGACTGCCTCTTCCTACCCACCTCCATCTCCACCCATCCTCCGACAGGCAGCCCCCTCAGCATCCGAACAACCTCCTCCTGCCGCATCCCCAACAATGAAATTCCGTTCACCTGCAGTCAGTGGGATTTGATTTAGGAACACTTTTCAAAACGATGCACACACACACACACACACACACACACACACACACACACACACACACACACACACACACACACACACACACACACACACACACACACACACACACACACACACACACACACACACACACACACACACACACACACACACACACACACACACACACACACACACACACACACACACACACACACACACACACACACACACACACACACACACACACACACACACACACACACACACACACACACACACACACACACACACACACACACACACACACACACACACACACACACACACACACACACACACACACACACACACACACACACACACACACACACACACACACACACACACACACACACACACACACACACCTGAAAAATGCAGTCTGCAGCCTTGAGAGAGCCTTCCTTCACAGCGGCTCCTGACGGCAGAATGTTTTTGACGAAGATGTGCTTTTGTCGCTTGTTGTCCTGTGACGTCACGCTGAAGCCTAGTCCTGACACATCTGTGCAGTTGTTGTGTTGATGTTGTTGTGGTTATTGGTATCCGTGTTGTTGTTGAAAAAAGTTGATAGAAAAAAGATTTTGTTGTGACAAGTACACACGAAGGCACTGAATGCATACGAGGCAGTGCAAGGCACACAAGGCAGTGCAAGGCACACAAGGCAGTGCAAGGCACACAAGGCAGTGCAAGGTACACAAGGCAGTGCAACCTTTCAAGAGTCGCACTTGGAAGCGTTCATACAGCTTGTCTGCGCTAGCCTCCTCCTCCTCCTCCTCCTCTTCCACCCCCTTTTCTTCAACCATCACTCCATCGTAACTCGAGAAATCTGTATCTTTCACGTTCTCAGCAACAAGATCATCATCATATCCACCATCATCCCCATCATCATCTTCTTCTTCGTTGTTGTTGTTGTTGTTGCTGTGCAGCAGTTTGGTGTTGAGGTATTCCTCTTTCTTGTAGGTGTGCAAGTTTTTGATGATTCCTTTCAGAGCCCTGTCACTTTTCCTGTCCGCCTTGTTGTCTGTGTGTCTGCCTATGTGCCTGTCTGTGTGTCTGTCTGTTTGTTTTTCTGTGAGTTTGTCTGTATGGAGATAGCTGTTTGTGCTAGTGAGAACGCTGTTGTCTTGAGAAGAAAGATTTTTGCTATTGCGGTTATTAAGGTTGGAATGGTTGTTGTTGTTGATGTTATTATTGTTGATGTTGTTATCTTTGTCTCTGATGTTTTTGTTTGTTGTGACGTCATACGTTTCATAATTTTCTTTGTAAGAGCTTCGCTTGTTTGCACTTCCACGGAGATTGCGGGAAGAACTTAACGGAAAAGCCGAAAAGGTTTGATCAGTGTTGTGGTTGTTGTTGAATTTTTCGTTATGAGAGTTTGTATTTTTTGTATTATTGGAATTGTTGTTGCTATTATGATTGTACACAAAGTTGTTGTTGCTGTTGAGGTTGTTGTTGTTGAGGTTGTTGTTGTTGAGGTTGCTGTTGATGTTTTTGAAGCGACTACTTAGACGATTAATATTTGAAATATTTTCGCTATAAAAATGGTTTAACTGCTCATTTTGATGTTGATGTTTCTGTTGAGTTTGTTGCTGTTGTTGCAAGTGATTCTGAATATGTTGTACTTGACTATAAATATTTGAATTATGTTGTTGTGGTTGTTGTTGTTGTTGCAATTGATTGAAATGTTGCAGTTGAGGCGAAATGTTGCTCAAACTAGAATACATCAGGTAAGGAGTATTATTGTTGCTGTTTTTACTGTTGTTATTTCTATGATTATTGTTGCTGTTATAATCGTTGTTATTATGAATGTTGGGGTTGTTAGATAAATTGTTGGTGTTGTAGTTGAGAACACTGTGGTAGGGATTGTTGTGACGTAAAGCAAAA
>OX387254.1:7322555-7325055 GCA_947562095.1 Branchellion lobata | reverse complement strand
GATGTAAGATACATGTCATGCCAACTTGACCAACGTACACACACACCAAATATTTCACATAATTTTCCCATGAGTTAGATGTGCCCTTCCGCAAAAAAGTTGCCATGAATGAGAACATCGTCATGTCCACAGACATTTATCACTGCATTGTCTGTATGCCATTGCGAAACATGTGCGCACACACACCTACACACATTTCGTCAGAACACGCACGGAACACGCACACGTGCGTATGCGCTGTTGCTGCTGCAGAGATGAATGACACGATATGCGTGCAAGGAGCATCTGAAGGCACTGGGCCCATTTGGAACATATCGACATCTGACCGCACAGTTCGCTTGTTTTAAAAGTAACAAAGTCGACATTTACGCACAAAAAGCGAGACTTCAACGTGGGAACATGTTTTTGAGGGTGTTTTTGGTGTTCTTGAACACATCTCTCTTCCTTTCTCTCCCCCTTGACTTAACCAACCCTTCTGACACAACACACCTTCCTACCAGCAATGAGCTACCTACCGATTCTGTCCTTCTATCGAACCAATCTCATTCGCTTTCCAACAACACACAACACGCACTCTCAAACTCACCAACTGCCCTCTTGAACAGCAGTTTTTCTACACATGGTGCCATCGGCAACATCTTTCTCTTCGCCACAACCAACAGCATACCGTCAACACTCACCGACCAGTCTCCCAGGCTGCAAGGCGCTGCAAACCACCTAACTGCGCACTCAGTAGCGCCTCAAACTTCACACTTGTGGAAACCTTTTTCCAGCCACAATGACGATCCCAAGCCTTCTGCTTCTCTCACAGAAACCATTTCTCTCACAGGTACTCCATCCACCCATCGAACAACTGAGCACCCTCAAGGGACTGCTGAGAAAGCAAGAAAGCAACAGACTTCCCTGGACACCACCTCACTGCAGCACGACCAAACAGCACCACCCAGCATCTCCAAGCTGGTCTTCCCCCACATTGCCAAGCAGCTGAATGTCAGTGTGGAGAGGGGGCAAGAGGTGCAGCTGCCATGTGACATCAACGAAACCAGCTCCATCATTGCACACAACAGCTTCCTGCCTGACGACCCTGCCACTGACAACACCGCCCTAAATGACAAGGGAGGCACGAGTGAGGAGCAAGCTAACGAAGCTTCCAAAAAGCAATGGAAGTTGTTTTGGGTCAATGCCACCTCTGTGCACGCAACCCTGAACAAGTTGGTGCTCATCTCAACCCTCCAGCTGCTCTGTAGAGATTTGATAATGAATAATGAATTCAGTTTTAAAATTTCAAAGTTTACTTAATTTAAAATACGCAAAACATTTGCTCAGAGTTGAGTGCTGATGTTCAGATGCAGTAATGCTGTTAAGTTAACTAATAGTAAAGTTGTGTTAGGTCGCTTGTTCTATTCACACCTGCACCACTACACAGCGGAGTCATAAAGACCACCAAGACACAGGTGATCTTGTCGATTCCTGCCCCACACGTGGCCAACCAGGCCTACTCTTGCATTGTGCAGGACCCCTTCAACCGCACTCAAATCATCAAAGTTGTCAAATTAGTCTGTAGGTGGTGCTGATGGTGGTTGTTGTGGTGATGGTGTTGCGTTGTGGTGTTGTGTAATGGTAAAGATGTTGTGTTGTGTTGTGGTGGTAGTGTGGTGATAGTGGTTGTGATGGTGTTGTGGTGGTGGTGGTGATGTTAGTTTTGTTGAAATGGAGTTTTCAGTGTTTAGGATTATTCAAAAAAATTTTGTCAATAAATTCGAACCAAAATGTTTCATTAAAAAATTTCACTAAACATTTTTTGCTGAAAGCTTTTTAGGTAAAAAAAAAACTCTAATATGAAATGTTGAATTAAAGGATTATTTTTCAAAATATACACTTGTGAGAATTCATAATACTTTGATAAATGAAAAGTTGATACAATTTGAAGGTAGAAGAATGAAAACTTACCAAAATTTTGCAGGTTGTTCGAAAGAGGGGGTAAGCGCTTTGAATACCACCAAGCCTTCTCCCCCTCTTCCCACCCCCTTTCCCGCCCCCCTCTCCACCCCCCTCCCCACCGCCCACAACAACCAAGTCAACAACTTGTACACCAACAAGCCCATCACTATCATCAGTATTAACAGTAACAACGATGACGACAACAATAAACACAATAATAGTAATAATAACAATGAAAATAGTATAAATGACAACAACAACAATAATATAAACCATAAAAATAATCGAAATGACAACAAAAACAACGAAAAAAAGAATAATAAAAAAAGTAATAATAATAATAACAGTAATAATAAAAACGACAACAGCAGCGGCAACAGCAACAGCGGCAACAGAGAGGGCAGTCGAGGGACGAGCAGCACACGCAGCCTTAGAGGCAGTTACACTACAAACAGCATTCTTACCTCTTCCTCTTTCCATCCCTTGAACTCCTTTCTCATGACCTCCAACAACGCCTCCGAACACTCGTTCGCCCACGAAGGTACCACCCCTTCCTACC
>OX387254.1:7302555-7317555 GCA_947562095.1 Branchellion lobata | reverse complement strand
CGCCTCCAACCACCTCCTTGCCAGGGTCCGTTTGAGGAGTTGTTGTGATCACTTGAAACACACTTGATGGTGTTGAAGAGTAACCAATTGTTTCGTAACTTTTTGTTGGTTGATACTTCTTGTTGGCCATTGAAATCAAAGTTAAATTTTATGTACACAAATAACCTTCTAATCAATCAGACGTTTGTAGCGCGTCTTTTAGCACCTTTTTCAAAAGGTTTCTTGAACTTTCCAGGAGCTCAGAAGGGCTTTCATCTTCAAGATCATCCCCATGCTGAACCCTGATGGAGTGGTAGTGGGAAATTACAGGTTGTGGGTTTTTAAATAATTTTATCTTTCCCAAGATAATTCAATCTATGCTAATCTAATCTAATCAAATGATGTGTATAGCGCTGATCAACTCTCTTCAAGAGCGCTCTGCTAAGAACTGTTTCACGGTCTTTACCAAATGAAAGTAGCTAAGTAATAGAAGTAAAATTGGAGAAGGGGACAAGATTTTCAAAATAATCTTAAACTTTCAAAGATAATCCAATTTAAACTAATCATTTGTATAGCGATGGTTCATACTCTCAATTGGAGTAAAATTACGTAGAGTTATGACGCAAGTGCAAGCGATGCATTACTACGGCGTGATAGATTTTTTGAGTGACGTTAGCCAATAGGGATCGAAATAAAAGAATTACTCAGGAAATCTGACTCTATCTATCATTCTTAAAAAACTATAAAAAATTAATCTTAATTTTGTTAAAATAAAAAATCAATTTGAAATTTTTAAAAGAAAATAATTATAAGAAATTGTTTTTAAATAAAAAAATATTAAAAAGAATGAATAAAACACAATCGCGTCAGGTGTTCCTTGGCAGGAGTGGACTTGAACAGGCACTTCAACGAACCCTCCCCGGACCTCCACCCCTCCATCTTCCACCTTAAGAGGACCCTTCACGAATGCAAGGAGAGGGTAACGGAGGGTCATTGAAGACCTACTTATAAGATGTTTATATATATTGCTGGAATTTAGATATAAATAGGATTTAACCGTAATTTTGAATTGGTTGGGTTGGAACATGAAAATAATTTGACAAAGAGTTCTACAGTTGAGGAACAGGAATTACTTCAAAGTTTTCTTTTGTTCGCCAGGTGCTCTTGTACTGTGACATTCACGGCCACAACCAAAAAAACGATACTTTCATGTATGGGTGTCCAAGTGGAGGTGACGTGTGTGATGGTGATGAAAATGACGATGAAGATGATGATACAGATGATGATGATGATGATGATGATGATGATGATGATGATGATGATGATGATGATGATGATGATGACGATGATGATGATGATGATGATGATGATGATGATGATGATGATGATGATGATGATGATGATGATGATGATGATGATGATGATGATGATGATGATGATGATGATGATGATGATGATGATGATGATGATGATGATAATGATGAGAATGATGATGGTGATGATAGGTTACAATGATAAGGTGTTGACAGGGTAGGGTATACATCAATTTAATTGATAGGGTTGTGTAAAGGGCAGTTTTGTATACATGTGTTGACTTTCAGCAGAGTTTGGAAGACTAATCATGTGACTTCACAGACACACCGGAGGGAAAAGAGTATCTGTACACCAGGGTGCTGCCCTGGCTGATGGCCAAGCAGGTAGTGGTGCTGGTGGTGGTGGTGACGGTGGCGATAGTGATGATGTTGATGATGGTGGTGATGATGGTGGTGGTAATGGTAGTGATGGTGATAGTAGAGTGGTTGCATTAGTTTTTTTAAAATATGTTTGAAATTAAATTTTAATTTTATAAAATTGCATTCTTATCAAAATTATACGCCGGGTTCCAGTCTCCCGAGAAGTTCTCGTTCAGCAGTTGCGATTTCGAAATGCGGAAGAGCAAGAGAGCCACCGGTCGATGTGTCGTTTACAGCCACTTCAATATCGCCACCAGCTACACCTTCGAAGCCACATTTTGTGGCTCTAACCACAACAAGTAGGCCGTTTGTTTTAGGTGGAAATTTTTCACTGAATTATGAATGAAATAATTTATAATAATGAGTGAATAATGAACGAACGAATGTGATGATTCAGAGTTCATTTCAACGAGCAAGACTTCCAGCAAGTTGGTGAGAAGTTGTGTGCAGGTGTTGTGCAGTTGGTGAAGGCGCTGCGGGACGCCAGGTGAGAAAATTTCAACGTTGAAGAACTATTTGTGAAATTTTGTGTTTTCGACCATTGTGCTAACCTCTTGCCTTCTCTTTCACCCTTTAGCTACAAAGAACGTTTGTATTCGGAAATAAGGCAGGAGATGCAGCGACTAAAGAGAGCTGACGTCCTAAATGGAAATGAAGGCCCCAAAGACAACAGCCCAGGGTTGGTGCCAACATTAACTCAATGCAAGCACATATTCCAACGATTATATTTGAGCGATGGTAAATTAAGCTTTGATGAGAATTCAACTAGCTTTTTATCCTTTCAGGGAGGACTCCGGAAACTCAAGTAGTAACGAAGAAGATGAAGAAGAAAAAAGAGAACAAACATTTCAAAAAAAGATTCTCAAGAAAATGCTTAAAAATAGGAACAACAGAAAGAAGTTTGGTGAGATCAAAGAGGAAAAATGGGAGACCAGGCATTCTTTATTACGAGTAGTTCCCATGAAGGCTGAATATTTAAAGCAGACTAGCGAAGAATTGAAAGGAAGCAACACTAGCCATAAAAAACCTAATGAAAACCCCCTCCGAACATCTTTTGCATTTCATCAACAAGAAAAGGTTGAAAAAAATATTTGTTTTTGGCATAGAATGGAAAAAACTGAAATAAATATCCAGTTCTTCGCACCCACAGGCACCACAGTGGAACGGGTTGGACTCAAAACGAAACAAGGGCACCCCTCGCTTCATGGGCCTCAGGATGTGCCAAAGAGCTGCCAAGGTGACACTTCCTTCTTATCAATTTGAAAAAAAATTTCGCTCATTAAATTTTTTTACTTTAAAAAAAATGAACTGACACATGAAATACGTTTGTTGCCAGAGCACAAGCAATCCAAAAGTGCCTCAGCAACCGGCAAGACCACGGGCGAAAAAAGTACTACCTACCACATACAACTTTGATGACGTCTGCAAAAAGCTGCCGCAGTCGAACTTAAAGAGGCACTTTCGGCCTGCTTGACAAAACTTTAAGGAAGCTTGAAGCGTCAATTTTATTCGGAACATTCAAACAGTAAAAAGTCTTATTAGCCTAGACCAAAGGAGAGTGGAAACATTTATTTCAAAACATTCAAACTTCCTCCAAGAAGCTCATGAGCCGCTTTCATGCAACACCACACGCACCACACACTCAGCCATCCTGTGGCATGGGCGCCTGGGCTTGCTGGTCTCCTGACTTCTTCTTGGTGCCCGACACGATGTCGTCTATGCGCAACAACAGCCTGGCAGTCTATAGGGGTGGTGTGGCGCGTGAAACACTTGACAGATTCAGTAAAGTTAACTGTACTTAAAAAACATCATGAGAGAGACACATCGTGAAACTTGATGGGTAATATAAGAAATAAAAATAAATTTTTTTGAGCAACAGAACACACTACGAAAGACCAGCAAGGTACCTCAATGGCGGTCTTGTATGTTTGCGCCTTGACAGAGTATGGCTCCCACACGCCCAACTGCTTCATGTCCACCACCTTGCCCGTGTCTCCGTCCACGCCCCAGCTGGAATTGCCCCCCTCCGCGTGCTTGGCCTGGTGTAGAGAAGCATCTCAGTGATAATGATGATGATGGATCATAAAAAATCAAATACTCATTTTAAAACCTCTTTTCAATAGGTTTTTTATTCATGGAACGTCAAGACAACAAGTGAGGCGAGTTGAGAAAGAACTAAAGCACCAACCCTGAGTTGGGTGAGCACTCTGACGGGTTGGGCGCCACAGTTCTGCAGCAGGGTCCGGGGGATCACCTCGAGCGCCTTGGCCACCGCCTTGTACGGCCATTGCTGCACTCCCGTGATGCCTTTCGCCTTTTCAGTTAACGCCTGTGTGGTGGCGGTGTGTGTAGCGGTTATGATGATGTGTGTGTGTGGTGTGTCAAGTACAAATGGTGAACCACACAACTACCCCCAGTCCTCGCAGCCACCTGAGCCAGAGCCATCTCGACAGCACCACCTCCGGGTACCAGTCTGCCATCCACCAGCACGTTGCGGGCCACATTCATGGCGTCTTGCAGATTCCTCTCCACCTCACTGAGGATCTCCTGCGAGTGCGTGCGTGATAAAATTAACAACTACGCTTGTTTAATAACGTCGACGCATTGGATGTTTGAAAGCACAGATGGCATGAATCGACGATGAAAGGATGAGGCGAGAAACAAGAGAATGAGTTAATCACCTTGCTGGCGCCCCTCAGTAGGATAGTGCATGCCTTGGGGTCGTCACACTCCACGAAGTAGGCAAAGTACCTGCAGAGGTTTTCAAGGATGAGTCATCCATCCACAGCCACAATACAACACAAAACAATAGGATAGAATAGAATATGACAAAAGTGGTCATTGAAAGGCGTTTGAGAGAAGGAACCCACTCGTCTCCGATTTTGTCGATTTCAAAGAGGCCGCACTTGAGACCAATGTCACTTTCTTTGATCTCACTCGTCTGGTTCACTATGGTCGCTCCAGTAGCCCTAGCGTGGTGGTGATGGTGGTGTGGTTGTTGAAGGTGGTGGTGTTGCCATCAGGACACTACAAAAAATAACATTGGAGAGACATCAAACCCACCCACCTACCTGGCGATGCGGTTGTTGTCTGACTTGCGGAGTCTGCGCAGCACTGAGATGTTGGCCTTGGCGAGGTAGTGTTGAGCCAGATCACTGACTCCCTTCTCCGTCACCACAACATCAGGCTTAAGGGCAATGATGTCCCTGCACATGCCCTCAATCATCTCTTCTTCCAGCTCTAACAGACGCCTGCAGTGCACGAGGGTGGGATGAATGGGTGCCCCAACTCGTGTGGAATTCTAACGCCAAGTTAATAGAGAAACAACAACAACAACAACAACAAAGATAACAACTCCAACAAAAACTACCGCAACAGCAACAACAAAAACAACAAAAACTACAACAGCAACAACAAAAACGAAGAAAACAGCAGCAACAAGGGCAACTGACGTGAAGTCTTCCTGTTTAGTGATCTCAATGTTCGTTTGACTCTCCCCCTTCTTGTACTCCAGTCCACAGTCGAGCAGCAGCACCCGAGGTTTCACTATGCGTCTGTGTGGTGGTGGGGGCTTTTTGCACAACTAACCAGGAATTAGCTTATTATTCTCACTAGTGACATACAATTTGACTACCGCTACACCGCCCTACCACCATCCCCATAAGCTCCAGTCACTAAATGTACCACTACCACCCACTGACCTTCTCATCTTGGCATGCACCACATCCTTGTTCACCATCACTCCCTTCAACACCTTCGAGTCCTCTATCGTTCCTCCAGGAACCTGTGGAAGAGTAGTCAACGTCACACCTTTCTACATGCTTTCTAGTCATAACCCCTGACATCTTCCTGAAAGTGCCTTAACGTACCTTTTCAACTTTAGCGTATCTCTTGATGTCAATCTCTTTGCGACCCCTATCCTCCAGCATCACTGTGTATGCAGCATCTAGAGCAATCTCACAAGCAAGATCAGACCTGGTGTGGCGTTGCATGAAAGGAGTTTGAGGAGTTAGAAAAAGTGCGAAAAGGAAAAGATAAAAAATGTAAAAGAAAATGCACAGAAAAATGTATAGGCAGAGAAAGGGCTAGTGAGATTAACAAAAGATATACAAAGAGAAAGAAAAAGGAGAAAAAAGTGAACCATTTCCTGATGAACTTGGTGCCAATGCAGCTCGCCACAATCTGCTTCATGTGCTTCTTGTCATTTATGTCTACCACCATGCTCACCTGGTGACGTCATGTGAGTAGTCAGCTATAACAATCAACAACTATTAATAAACATCCACAACTACCACCAATAAACACCCTTAAGAAGTTACAACTCACAATTGCTAGAAACACCACTAGGTGGTAACCAAATCCAAAATCTTCAACAACCCTCGCAACTCTCCAACACAACTACCAAACCCCTCAACAGCCTTATTTCAGCACCTGGTTCTTGAGCACATCCAGGATGTCTTCCAGGGCCTGTCGGTAGGCAGCAATCACCACAGTTGGGTGCATCTGCTGCTCCAGAAACTCTGATGCCACCGACAACACCTCACCAGCTGTCAGAGAGAGAAGGGTGGTTGTTTCAAAAACATTGAACACTTATTTTTGTAATTTATCTACTCATGAGTCACTCACCAAAGATGACGACTGAAGTGGTCCCATCACCAACCTCCTCATCCTGTGTCCGTGCAATCTCTATCATTGTCTTTGCAGCTGGGTGCTCCACCATTATCTGCCAAACACACCCATGTCGTCACTTATTGAATATGACATGTTTATGATTATACTCTGCAGTCATTCCATAAATTTCAAAAGCATGTTTGTTGTGAGAAAATTGCGCAGACCTCTCGCAGAATGGCGTTACCATCGTTGGTCATCACAATGCCACCCATGGGGTCCATCAGCATCTGAATTTGAGAGTGAACATTCGATCACTTGCAATCTGGATTCTCGAAACCCAGTTTGATAATTTGCTTTTACATTCCGTAGGTTCATTTTTTAAAGTTTGAGATAAATAAAATTCACCGAAAGAGCTCTATAGGCTAAAACGAATAAAAGTGACTAGTCACATTCGAGAAAGTTCGGTGATCTACAAAAAACTTACTTTCAGCATGGCTTTGGGGCCCAAACATGTTCTTATTATGTCTGCTATCGCCTATGAGTAAAAACAAACCAAAATTACTCACTGAAATAATAATTTAAATTTAAACTGTTTATCGCTCACTTTAGCAGCATTCACATTTCCCATTTGAACTTTTTTTCCATGTTCTCTTTTGGTGTTTTGATCTAAAAATAGTTAACATAAATTTTAATGTGTATTCAACATGTGAAAGGTTTGAATCTTACTTAAAACTAGGACCGGAGCCGCTCCCCCAAACATGCTTGACTGACTAGCGAGTGCTACAAAATAGGATTGTATAAGTAGGAATGGCTAAAATAAGAATATAAAAAGCAAACTCCGACTTAAAACACTTCAAATTCAATCAAAACAATGTTTTTTTTTAACTTGAACAAAAAATAAAAAAATTGTTCAAATTTTTAAAACTCAATTTTTATGCATTTTCAGTTTTTAATAAACTTTATTGAAGGATATCGAGAAAAACACTGGAAAAGTAAAAAAATAAAAAAATAGTTTGTGAAAATTTTGTCGAAATAGAAAAGACGCAAATTATATAGTGTTTCTATCGATTTTATGACATTTCCATGAAAGCCCTTTTAAGTTTCAGCGAGTTAAATTGAATTTTAATAAATCAATATATAATCCCAATGGAATTTTGAAAAGTAGTAAATAATTTTTCAAACTTCAAAAACCCTCAAAAATAATTCTTATATATCGAAATAAAAACAAAAATTAATATAGAATTAATATAAAATTATATATTATTCGCTTAAGTCAACTGGTTGATAAAAAGTTCGTAACAGAGAAAGCGAGAATTCTGAAAAGTTGTGAACTAAACAAAAGATAATGGCCAAATGAGATGATTGAAGAGGCAATGAGAGAGGTTTACGTGCAGTGGCAGCCATTAGACCGCCCCTTCATTTTGCAGGCCTTCTTGCGGCACGCTAGCGAGAACAAATGCAAATGATACTTTTCTCATTCGTCAACTTGTGCCCCATGACAACTTGATGCCAAAACTCAAACAGCCGCGTAATTAATATTTTTAGTTTTTGTCTTTTTTCGGACATAAAATGTAGTGTTTTATGTTTAATTTTATTTGAATTTTTATGATAAATTTTGCTTTGGGAGTAGGCTCAATTTGAAGTTATTTGAGCTGTAATTTGAATATAATTTCAGAAGCGGAATGAATCAAGTATGCAGGGGGCGAACGATGATAGAAGCGGAGAGAGAGGCTCTAAATGTTCATAGCTGAAAAGTTATGTGGACTTGAAAAATAATAATTTAGGTTCAAAAAAAGTATTTCATTGTGTGGTGGCCATTAGGAGTGAGGTAGAGTGGCAGAAGACTGGAGCGGGTCGGCTGATGAGGTGTTGTAAGTGCAGATTTGAAGGCAGGGTCCTAGTCCCCAAGAGATTTCTGGGGATTAAACACTTGCTGCTAGTAATGCCCACTAGCTCTACAGGCGCATTGATTTCTTCCATGGATGCTTGGCGAGGTAGGAAAATTGATGAATGAGTGAAATTGTAAAAGAAAATTCTGAAATAAAATCAAATTTTTAGCGGTGTATTAGCATAAAGATACAAATAAAGATCTAGCTGAAATTACCATAGATATAGCATAGCAAATGCGGAGCGATAAAAAGGAAATTCGTGGGCAAAAAGCATTAGGCGGACCTGTTTTAATTCTTTGCTGCTCCAGTGGATGGTACGCTAAATGAAAAATCATTATGGGGCAATGCTGGTGGAAAGGATGGATGAAAGAATGAATGAATGGGTAGCTGGAAGAGTGAATGGATGGATGGTAGGATAGGTGGATGATAATCTGGTACCTAAAACATGCGGAAGAGACGTAAGACTGATGCATTGTTGCAAGCATGGAAAGCGAAGGAGGCGGATTGATAAAATGAGCCGGAAGAAAACGTGGAGCGCCTTGCACTGCAGCATTGTTCACTGGGTATACAGGGACTGACTTACCATACAATGGAAATGTTCCAGAAGTTTTTATGGCCGAGTGGCTTGCAAGGCGAATTTGATATTCAAATTTGAAATTGAAACATTTTTTGCGAATAACGAATTCCAAGCATACCGCCGGATAGCACAATAAATGAGATCCGAATAGGAAAGATAACAGACCTACAGGCTTGGAAGAACTGATAATAAGGCGGATTGGAGAAGAATTCAATCGCTGCCTTCCATATTAAATTTTCAAAGCTTTTTGAGTGCCTCTGAAATAATGTTTGCCAGAAATACAAAACAAATAATTCATGAGGTTTTTGAAAGCACAGCACTTGGCTGATAATTTATATTGGAGGTTTAAAACTCCAAAGATGACTCCTGCAGAAGCCGAGATAAAAGCAGAATTGATGGGTGTGATAAGAGACACAATGAAAAGATTAATGTTCCTTTTAAAATTCAAAAAAAATTGAAGCGCAGTTGTGAATGTGTTGCGGAATCGGGCCAATATGGCACGGACGGTCGCATTGAGATGCGTGTGTGTTTGAAACTTTCAGAGATGGCCTGTTTGAAACTGGGTGGGTGGTCTGTGGTAAGTGGCTGGTGTGTGGGACTTGAGACACAACCTTTATTGTATATCAAAACCCCCTGCTTCAACCTTTTATAACACTACCCTCCAATGCATCAATGTGCCATAGCCATCAACACACAATTACACAACACAACGTAACTTTCCAACTGCCTCGGAAGACGCATTAAACGTGCCGAGTTGAAGTTTTAAGCTACTTTCGAACATAAATTTGTGCCTTTTGTATCGGAAAACAATCATGACCTCATGAAGCCATAACTCCCGAAATGATTGCAAAAGAACTCACAGGAACTCAGCAAGATGCGGAGAGGCAAAAGGAAGATGCATGATTAGAAAAATACAGCAGAAATAGATGGAAGTAAAAAAACAAAAAAGTAGAAAAATGAACAAGTAGAAAGACACACAAGTAGAAACACCGATATGCAGAAATACAAAGTAGAAACACAGACATGTAGAAATACTCATAAAAGTTAAAACCCACATACGTAGCTTCACACAAAAGAAGAGAGAGAAATACGTAGAAACACAAAGGAAGAGAGAGAGACATACGTAGAAACACAAAGGAAGAGAGAGACAGACATAGAAACACAAAGGAAGAGAGAGACAGACATAGAAACACAAAGGAAGAGAGAGACAGACATAGAAACACAAAGGAAGAGAGAGACAGACATAGAAACACAAAGGAAGAGAGAGACAGACATAGAAACACAAAGGAAGAGAGAGACAGACATAGAAATACAAAAGAAGAGAGAGACAGACGTAGAAACACAAAACAAATATAGAACATAAAGTTTTATGGGCACTCAAAGGGTTGAAGAAATATTAAAACATTGAAAGAAAGAGTGCCCAGGCGTCGGAGGCCGCTGGCAGGAGGCGTGGTGTGCAGAGGGGGAGTAGTCTTAATTGAGGCAGTTGAGTTTTCTCCTTCATCTTCCTTTCCCTCCAACGTACATAAAAAATACACAAACAACCAAGAAAACAACAACTCAAACATCCATACAAAAAACTACAAAAACAAACAAAAGAACTATATAAGCCAAAGACACATAGAAAGTCATGTGATATAAAAAATAAAAAAAACAGACAACCCCCCAAAGATTGCACATAATACTATACAAAAACACTAAAAACACATGCAAACACCGTGGTTTATATGACGGAGTGATGGGGGAAAGAAGAAGGGAGTAGAGATGGGAATATTCATAATCTTTGGCGCTTTGAACTTCTCTTGCTTTTACTTCTCGTTAATGGCCTCTACACATTTCTGATTGTCCGAAACATTAACGTACCACCCATCCGCTCATCTATTCATCCATTCATCTATTTATCCATCCATTCAATCATTCATCCACTGATACATCTCTTTCTCAATTCACCCATCTGTCCATCCATCTAGCAATTCATCCATTAATCATTCATCCTTATATTCATCCAAGCATTCGTTCATTTATTCTTCACTCTATCCATCTCTTCATCTATTTATCCAGTAATCCACCCATTCATTTGTTCATCTGTTTATTCATCCAACTATTTATCTAGCTATCCAATAATCCATTCATCCATCCAGTCATCCATCCATTCATCTATCCATTCATCCATCTATTCATCCATCCATCTATCCAGCCGGTTCTCCTTCTATTCAAGCGACAACTAGGGAGGCATTAGTTACGTGATGTCTATTCTTTGTTCCTCGTGCACGTCACAACTCCAAAGAACAAAAGAAACTTGCATCACAACCCACTCCTACAACCCACTCCCACAACCCACCAAAACAACCCATCCCAACAACCCACCCCCACAACCCATCCCCTACAACCCACCCCCACAACCCACCCCCACAACTCACTTTTACAACCCACCCCCACAACCCACCCCCACAACCCGCCCCACAACCCGCCCCACAACCCACCCCCACAACTCACTCCCACAACCCATCCCCACAACCCACCCCCACAACCCACCCCCACAACCTACCCCCACAACCCATCCCCACAACCCATCCCCACAACCCACCCCCACAACTCATCTCCACAACCCACCCCCACACAGCCTCACAACCCGCCCCCACAACCCACCCCCACAACCCACCCCCACACAGCCTCACAACCCGCCCCCACAACCCACCCCCACAACCCACCCCCACACAGCCTCACACAACCCCACACAACCCCACATCACCCACATCACCTAATCAACTCCACACTCAACTAATCCCCCATAACCCTCACTTACAACCTCTCCACACACAAAGTCTTCCCCATACAACCCTCTTCCCCCTGTGAAAACCTTTGTAAAACACACAGCATCTCCACACAATTCTCCACACCACCTTTCCAAACAATCCTCCACACCACCTTTCCAAACAATCCTCCACACCACCTTTCCAAACAATCCTTCACACCACCTTTCCAAACAATCCTCCACACCACCTTTCCAAACAATCCTCCACACGCCACCTTTCCACAAAATCCTCCACACGCCACCACGCAACTTTTTTTTCTTACACAATCTCCCAATGTGTCAAAGGAAAAAGAATATGGAAACGTGTGAAAAGGGTGAACGCATGCATTCTTTCGTGGTGAATGAACAAATTCATATTGATGAATTCCTGTTTCCGAGGTGGAAGTTGGTGGCAATTGCGTAATGTAGCGAGGGAGTCCACTTTCTTATTCAACTTTTTCTGCCTTTGTCTTCTTTTAATGGTTTTATAAATTGTGACATAACATCGGCTGACCGTTTTTGAGTTTTTAATTAAACACCAAATTTTCTAAGAATAAAAAAAACGTTGAATCTTTTTTTCTTCTGCGGATAAAAATTTTGAGAAGGCTTAGATTTGATTAGATTTGATTTCAAGAAAATGGTTTAAAAATTAACGTGATGAACGTGACCTTTGGAAGGGGTTTGGAAGATGAAAGGCCGCTCGGAGTAGTTTCAAAAATGATGCATGCAACGAATTAATCGTGGTGAAGGAAATTAAAAAGACCATGTTTGATGGAGGAAAAAAAGAGTGAAGACAAAAGAAGTAGACAAAGGAGGACAGAAGAAAATTGAAGACAAAAAGAGAGGAAGAAAAAAGAAGACGAGAGAAGACGATGAAACATAAAGCTTGGGCAGGACGCACAGAAAGAAATTAAAAAGTTGAGGGAGGTATTAAAAATATAAACGAAACATTAACTGGAAATTAAACAGCAAAAACAAGGAAGATGGAGAAGGGATTTGAAATTAAGTCTCAAACTTGAAAAAAAAGTCGAAGAAATAGGAAACCAGATAGAAAGATAGAGAAGCAAGCTGAGAGAGAGATGAGCATAAAACGTGGGAAAAAAAAGAAAGAAAAAAGGAGAGAAAAAGTCAAAAAAAAAAAAAAAAAGAAAAACACGAAAAAGACAGAAATGTATAGAAAAAGACATAAAGAAGAGGAACGGAGAGGCACAAGAGAAGAAAGTGAAAAAAGTACTGGAGATAGAAAAAAATACTGGAGATAGAAAAATAACAGGAAATAGAAAAAATGAAGGAGAGAGAAAGAAAGAGAAAAAACGGTTAAAAAAAAAGAACAGATTGAAAAGAAGAAAAGGATAGAAGAGAGAAAGTGGAGGTGAGATGGAAGCAAGCGAGGAGGAGACAGAGAGGCACAGAGATGAATGTCAAAGCACACTTTGAAGTGACTTCAAAGGGCACACGAAGGCTCCAAGTGCACATGGACACTACTGTGTGCACACAGACACACCAGTGCATTCACACAGACACACCAGCATGCACACAGACACACCATTGAATTCACACAGACACACCAGTGCATTCACACAGACACACCAGTGCATTCACACAGACACACCAGTGCATTCACACAGACACACCAGTGCATTCACACAGACACACCTGTGCATTCACACAGACACACCGGTGCATTCACACAGACACACCAGTGCATTCACACAGACACACCAGTGCATTCACACAGACACATCAGCATTCACACAGACACACCAGTGCATTCACACAGACACACCATTGCATTCACACAGACACACCAGTGCATTCACAGAGACACACCGGTGCATTCACACAGACACACCAGCATGCACGCCGCACGCAGGCGACCATTTAAGACTCCACGCAGGCAGCAGGACATGCAGATCCCTGGAACCTTCTTTGTGCGTCTGCAAGAATTGTCGTTTGCTAGATTTCGAATCGTTTAGTTTGAAAAGATTTTCAAAAATGTCTGCAACAGTTTTTGAAAAGTTTCTGAAAAGTTTCAAGCGCAAGTAATTTGATTTGTGTGTCATTCTGAACCTAATCTGGAAAGGGACGTTTGTGAATTAAAAGGCTGACAATTGACTGTTGTCTCGAAGCCTGCTCGTCTCAAAACAATCTGGAACGCTTGTCTGCTTGCGAGGGAGGGGGAGTTTATATGGTCGCCATGGCAACAGATGAAAACATCAGAGGTTCGTAAAAGCAAACGTGAACATTTAACTGACTCGATGAGACGAGGCTTGCATTAGCGTGCCTGGTGACCACAAGAACCACCGCACAAGCACCATGAACGACCCACCAACCCTCCTCCTCTTCCTCATCTTCCTCCTCCTCTTCCTCTTCTTCATCACGTCTCCCAGCGGTGGGTATTATCGTCTTATCTCATAATCTCCATTATCGTAATGTCAAAAGAATGATACTAAAGGTTTACTAAAACAAAGTTAACAAAAACAATGAAAAACTACCAGATCTGTCCTATTTGTATTCTTATATCGTCTTTGTCGTTTTATTTTTTTTTCTGCTTTTTTCATTTTTTAATTTTTTTTTCTACTTCATCAGTTGAAACTTAATTTTCGTTCCTTCCTTCTCTACGTCATCAGCGGCGTTTTCATCCTTGACACATGCGTAATCTTTCTAAATAATATTTCCCGACCTCTCAACCTCCCTCCCGAAACTAATGGAAAGATATCACGGCCTCTATCCCTTTAACTCCTCTTCTAATCCTTTGAAACAACATATCATCATCGCCAACACAAATTATCTTGCTTCCCCAACCACCCCTACTCCACTCAAACCACAACAACCTTTAAACCCCTTTTATCTCTTTAACCAACGCAACCACCATTATTACAAAAAAATCATCACCAACACAAAAACGCCGATCTTTCATCCACATCATCATCACACCATATTATTACCCACCGCCACCACACCTCCATCCCTCCCCCACCACCACCACCACCACCACCTCCACCACCACCACCACCACCACCACCACCACCACCACCACCACCACCACCACCACCACCACCACCACCACCACCACCACCACCACCACCACCACCACCACCACCACCACCACCACCACCACCACCACCACCACCACCACCACCGCCACCACCACCACACCACCGCCACCACCACTAGAACCACCACCACCACCACCACCACCACCACCACCACCACCACCACCACCACCACCACCACCACCACCACCACCACCACCACCACCACCACCACCACCACCACCACCACCAGCACCACCAACCCCACCAACACCACCACCACCACCCTCACCACCACTACCACCACCACCACCACTACTACCACCACTACCACCACTACCACCATCAGCAACATCACCACTGGCATGATATCTTCTATGGC
>OX387254.1:7295055-7297555 GCA_947562095.1 Branchellion lobata | reverse complement strand
CCATCAACATCACAACCCCACCAACCTCACCAACATCACAACCACATCAACATCACCAACATCACAACCCCACCAACATCATTAACATCACAACCTCACCAACATCACAGCGCCACCAACCTCACAACCATCACCAACATCACAGCGCCACCAACCTCACCAACATCACAACCCCACCAACATCACCACTAAAAGAAGACGACCACCTCAATCGAAAGCAACAGCGTGGGTGGGTGTTGTCAAGAAGTGCAGTGGTGGTTGCAATGGTTTCCGCAACATTCTCTGTTTGTTCCTTGACGATTGTATGTTGTGCAAAGTTGCTTAGAAGCATCCTAAGTGTCGCTGAAATTGTGTGTGTGTGTGTGTGTGTGTGTGTGTGTGTGTGTGTGTGTGTGTGTGTGTGTGTGTGTGTGTGTGTGTGTGTGTGTGTGTGTGCACGTTTATGTGCCTCAGCGACTCAAAGAAAAAAGGAAAAAAATAATTAAACGTTTCAACTAGTGCTTCCCTGCTTTTGCCTTCTCATCCTTCTCCGTCTTCTTTTTCTTCTTCTTTTTTCCGTTTCTTTTTTGTCTTCTTTTTCGTGTCTTTTTGTGCCCTATTTTTCGTTATTTTTGTTTTAATTTTTTTTCATGCTTTTCTTTTTCTTTCGTGATCTCTTTCTTTTCCATTTTTCGTGTCTTTGTTGTTTCGACTCGGCGACAATTGCCTTTTCGCATGTTTGGTTGGTGACCTTCCCTGTTCGCCTTGTTATGTTGCGTGTTGGAAAGGCACCGCCTAATGTGATTATCTCTTTTAACTCTGCTTTTTTCCCATCACTCCCAACAACTCCACTGTCGCTTCCTTCTTTGAAATGCCTCAATCACCCTTCTCTATCTTTTTTCTCTTAGTATATATAATTTTCTTTTTCTCTCTTCATACTTTCAATTTTGTGTTTTTACTTTTATTTTTATTTTCATTTTTTATTTATTTATTTTCTTTTTTTTATTATTTATTTTATTTTTTTTTCTTCAGTTTTTCCTTCTTATCCTCCTCAATTGTTAATAAGGTGCAATCGTCCAAAGTTATACTATTCCTTTTCACTTTTTTATCTTCTTCTTCTCCATTTTCTTATTTTTCATATATTTTTTATAATTACTTTGATAATCATCATTCTTAAGCGTAATCATCATTGCCATAATCATCCCCATAATCATCCCCATAATCATCATCATCCTCACCTCTTGAACAGTGTGGAATCAGCGCTATACAAGTGATTTGATCTGACTAGATTAGATCACTATCATAATCATAATCATCATCATCATCATCATCATCATCATCATCATCACCATCATCATCATCATCATCATCATCATCATCATCATCATCATCATCATCATCATCATCATCATCATCATCATCATCATCATCATCATCATCATCATCATCATCATCATCATCATCATCATCATCATCATCATCATCATCATCATCATCATCATCATCATCATCATCATCATCATCATCATCATCATCATCATCATCATCATCATCATCATCATCATCATCATCATCATCATCATCATCATCATCATCATCATCATCATCATCATCATCATCATCATCATCATCATCATCATCATCATCATCATCATCATCATCATCATCATCATCATCATCATCATCATCATCATCATCATCATCATCATCATCATCATCATCATCATCATCATCATCATCATCATCATCATCATCATCATCATCATCATCATCATCATCATCATCATCATCATCATCATCATCATCATCATCATCATCATCATCATCATCATCATCATCATCATCATCATCATCATCATCATCATCATCATCATCATCATCATCATCATCATCATCATCATCATCATCATCATCATCATCATCATCATCATCATCATCATCATCATCATCATCATCATCATCATCATCATCATCATCATCATCATCATCATCATCATCATCATCATCATCATCATCATCATCATCATCATCATCATCATCATCATCATCATCATCATCATCATCATCATCATCCTCATCATCATCATCATCATCATCATCATCATCATCATCATCATCATCATCATCATCATCATCATCATCATCATCATCATCATCATCATCATCATCATCATCATCATCATCATCATCATCATCATCATCATCATCATCATCATCATCATCATCATCATCATCATCATCATCATCATCATCATCATCATCATCATCATCATCATCATCATCATCATCATCATCATCATCATCATCATCATCATCATCATCATCATCATCATCATCATCATCATCATCATCATCATCATCATCATCATCATCATCATCATCATCATCATCATCATCATCATCATCATCATCATCATCATCATCATCATCATCATCATCATCATCATCATCATCATCATCATCATCATCATCATCATCATCATCATCATCATCATCATCATCATCATCATCATCATCATCA
>OX387254.1:7272555-7290055 GCA_947562095.1 Branchellion lobata | reverse complement strand
CATGCTGTGGCTTGGTGTAGCGTGATGTGGCGTGGCGTGGGTTGGTGTAATATGGCGTGGTGTGGTTTAATATGGCTTTGTTTGATTCGGCGTGATGTTATATTGTGAAATGTGGTGTAGTTAGGAACGGTGTGTATTATGATTCGATTAAGCATGGCCCTATTACGTCAGAAACGCCAGCGATGAGAGCATTTTTATGAAAACCTCTGAACCCTGCACGAAGAATGCCTGTATTTTCTGACCAAAACAACCTTTGCTTGCTTCTTAATCTTATTCTGGTCAGACCGATGCAGTTTGCTGGCTTAAAGTCCCCTATTAATCTCCCTTCACTTCCTATTTCGAATGCTTCTCCACCTCTTTAAGGCCTCCTCCACTAGCCTTGGTGGTGATGGTGGGGTGGTCTTGGTGGTGTTGGTGGTGGCGTGGTGGTTTGAATAGAAAAAAAAATAAGAAGAAGAAGAATAATAATAATAAATTGAAAAAATATTTTTTTTTAAATTTAAAAAAAGAAAGAAAAAAATTAAAATAGAAAATGAGGAGATGAAAAAGAAAAAAACGAAAAGAAGAGGAAGAAGAAGAAAAAGAAGACGAAGAAGAATAAGTATAGAAAAAACGAGAAGTGAAAACATGAGAAGATGAATAAGGAGCAATCGATGCCTCCACTGACACCGCACGGAGTTATGGCTTATTGAGGTGGGCAGTCAGTGACGATGTTTGCGTGGTCCTAAAACCTCATTCTTTTCCAAGCCTACTTCTTCTCCAAAGCTCCTTCTTCTCTTAAACATTCTTCCCTCAAACCTCCCTTCTCTTCAAACCTTCCTCCTTTTTAAGCCTCCCTCCTCAACTCTTCCTCCTCTTTAAACCTTTTAAATTTCATCATTCTTCTCTTTTTACACAAATTTTTTCTCATTCACTTTTGTCTTCATACCTCTTCTCCCATCACACCTTTTTTTTCTTCATAATTTACCTTCTCGAACATTATCACACTTCACACACCACAACCTTCTTATACAACACTAAGTCTCTTGCCACCTTTCTACACACAACCTCCACACATCTTTTCCACATATAGCCTCCACACACAACCTCTACACACAACCTCCACACAACTCCTCCACACAACTCTTCCACACAACTCCTCCACAAAACTCCTCCACACAACTCTTCCACACAACTCCTCCACACAACTCCTCCACACAACACCTCCACACAACTCCTCCACACAACTCTTCCACACAACTCCTCCACACAACACCTCCACACAACTCCTCCACACAACTCCTCCACACAACTCCTCCACACAACTCCTCCACACAACTCCTCCACACAACACCTCCACACAACTCCTCCACACAACTCCTCCACACAACCTCCACACAACTTCTCCACACAACTCTCCCACACAACTCCTCCACACAACTCCTCCACACAACACCTCCACACAACTCCTCCACACAACCTCCACACAACTCCTCCACACAACTCTCCCACACAACTCCTCCACACAACTCCTCCACACAACTCCTCCACACAACTCCTCCACACAACTCCTCCACACAACACCTCCACACAACTCCTCCACACAACTCTTCCACACAACACCTCAGGGTTAGAAACGACGCCGTTGCATTGTTAATGCAATTATGCAAGTCTTAAAGACTTGCAAGTACTTTTTATGGCACTTGGTGCCCTTCGCTCCATAAACAAACGACACCTTTTTGCTGGAAGTTGCCAGAGAAATTAAATTATATATTCATAAAAAAAAATATCTGTGAACAATGGACGAGTAATTGTGCGTTGTTGCACGTGTCTATGTCCACTAACGTGTGATGGCTTGTGCAGGCGTTGGTGCTGTTGGTGGTGGTGGTGATGGTGGTGTGGTGCGGTGCGGTTGGCTTTGGTGCTGTTGGTGGTGGTGGTGATGGTGGTGTGGTGCGGTTGGTGGTGGTGATGGTGGTGTGGTGATGGAGATAAAGATGAAAAGATGTAAAAAAAAAGAATAAAGAAAGAAAAAAATTGGAAGTAGGAAGGTAAAAGAGGAAAAGGATGGGAAAATGGGAAAGAAAGAAAAAGAGAGAGAGAAAAAAAAAGAAGAAGATAGAAAGAAAAGAAAAAGAAGAAGATGAAAAAAAAGGAAAAAGGAAAAAAAGAAAAAAAAAAAGAAAAGAGTGAAAAAAAAGTATGAGGAGAGAAATAAGAAAAAAAAGAAAAAAAGGATGACAGTAGATGCCTATTTCTGTGGCCAGAAGATTCGGAGTCAGGCGTTTATGAAGCCCCTAGAAGTCCTGATTTCAAAATGTCATGACGACCAAGCAACGTCTCCATATTTACAACGCCTCCCTTCTCACACATGCATTATTCAAACCCTCAAAGACCACTTCAGAGGGAAGCGACAAGCCCTTTAGCACTGTCTGTTTTTGTCCTTGTCTCTGTGCGTCATTGTCCCTGTTCCAGTCCTTGTTCTTGTCCTTGTCTTTGTCTCTGTGCTTCTCTTTCTATGCTTCTGGGCTTTTGACAAAGTTATTTTATTTTTTGCCTGTTTTATAAATTGGAACTCCGAGCTGCTTGAGTTTTTGGTTGGGTGGCCTCCATATATATACATTTATGACTTCATGCGTGAATGTGATTCTCTTCAAGCGCGTGTCTTTGCAATATTCTTTGGTAAGTGCCCGAATTTGAAGTCATTGAAAACAAGTGGAAAAAGTAGTTTTTTCGGGTTTTCCTTCTTTGCCTCCGAGGCTTGCATACTTGTGAACCAAGATTTGAATCCGATTAATTTTGCGAGTTTGCAAACTCCAATACTTTTCAAAATAACTTCAACACCACATCAACACAACCTCAACACCACATCAACACAACCTCAACACCACATCAACACAACCTCAACACCACATTAACACAACCTCAACACAACCTCAACACCACATCAACACAACCTCAACACATTTTAAACACATTTTCAACACATTTTCGACATATTTTCAACACATTTTCAACATATTTTCAATACAACATCAACATGGATTCAACCCCTCTCCAGCACTTAAAGCAGCTGTTTGTTCCACAAAACTCCTCCCAAACATCTTTGCGAGTGGTTCGAAGGCATTTTGAAATTTTTTTTTTCAAAAGTTAATTTGATTCAAATAATCCATTTTGCGATTCATCATTTTTTTATCTTTTTCGACTGCTGCGGCATTTTAAAGACCATTATTCAATGTCATCTTGTTCCACTCCTTCCGCCCACATCTCTCATCACTCCCCTTCTTCCACCTCTCACCGCACCTACACCTCAATTATTCCATGTCAGTAGCAACAATTGATTCATCTTGTTCCAGCCTCCTCCATCCGTCATCCTCTAATCTCTTAATCCAATCATCCACCTCCCTCCTTCTCTCCCCCTTTCATGCTTTCTTTCACGCGTCTGATATTCAATTTTCAAAAAATACTTTCCATAATTCGAACTTGAAAAAGACAAACGAGCAAAGAAATTAGCGAAAAATAAATCTTTCGGCGGGCGAGCGAAAATAAGAGTCATAAATATTTTGGCGTGTGATGAATGGGTTCAAATAATTCTCAAACGACCACAACGTAGTTTTAATTTCGTTTTCATGATAAATGTTTGCCTTAGTTGTACTTAGAATTAACACTCACAAACTCCCGTTTCTGTGGCTTCTTTAATGAGGCCCAATCAATTTCTCTTTGAACACACGAAACCACAAATTAAACTTTTTACCACCTAATTGCTGGTGTGCAGGAACTGAAATTTGTGAGTTCTGAGAAATTTTAAAACATTTCAATGCCCAACTTTTTATCCGACCTTATATCCAACTTTTCATCCAGCCTTTCATCCAAAGTTCTACCCTCCATGCAACATCCCACCTTCCATGCAACATTTCACCCGCCATGCAACACCCCACCCACCATGCAACATCCCACCCCGCATGCAACATCCCACCAACCATGCAACATTTCACCCACCATGCAACATCCCACCCCCCATGCAACATCCCACCTTCCATGCAACATTTCACCTTCCATGCAACATTTCACCCACCATTCAACACCCCACCCACCATGCAACATCCCACCCACCATGCAACATCCCACCAACCATGCAACATTTCACCCACCATGCAACATCCCACCCCCCATGCAACATCCCACCCTCCATGCAACATTTCACCTTCCATGCAACATTTCACCCACCATGCAACATCCCACCTTCCATGCAACATTTCACCCTCCATGCAACATCCCACCAACTATGCGACATCCCACCCACCATGCAACATTCCACCCACCATGCAACATCCCACCAACCATGCAACATCCCACCCTCCATGCAACATCCCACCAACCATGCAACACCCCCCCCCCCACCATGCGACATTCCCACCCACCATGCAGCTCCATGAAGTTAGAACGTCTTTCACAGCCCTTCTATGTTCTGTCACACTAACACATCCGACAACGCCACATTTATCTTTTTTCCATCCATATAAATTTTCCATTAGCTCTTCCATCCATCATGCTCTCCACCCAGCCGAAAACATTCTCCATTTGATACTTCTCCTCCTTCATCTCCACCTCCAGCCTCCTCAGCAGCAACATGTCACACATTCTCTCATCGAATTCTCTCGCAAACTGTCTTCTCCGACCATTCATCACCCTTCCATCCATCCCTCAGCCAGTCATCCTTCTTCCATCCATCCCTCAGCCAGTCATCCTTCTTCCATCCATCCCTCAGCCAGTCATCCTTCTTCCATCCATCCCTCAGCCAGTCATCCTTCTTCCATCCATCCCTCAGCCAGTCATCCTTCTTCCATCCATCCCTCAGCCAGTCATCCTTCTTCCATCCATCCCTCAGCCAGTCATCCTTCTTCCATCCATCCCTCAGCCAGTCATCCTTCTTCCATCCATCCCTCAGCCAGTCATCCTTCTTCCATCCATCCCTCAGCCAGTCATCCTTCTTCCATCCATCCCTCAGCCAGTCATCCTTCTTCCATCCATCCCTCAGCCAGTCATCCTTCTTCCATCCATCCCTCAGCCAGTCATCCTTCTTCCATCCATTCCCCTTTCATCTCTCTTCCACCCAATTAATTTCTCTTCTACCATCTATTTCTCAGAAATCCATCAATTTACACCAATCTCTTTTTCATCCCTCTTTTATGCATCTCTCATTCATGTGGCTTTCACCAATTTATTCTTCACTCATCCATTCTTTACTTATCCATTCTTCCACCCATCCATTCTTTTACCATTCTTCCACCCATCCATTCTTCACCATTCCTGCCTCCAGTCATTTGACTTGCATAGTACCGATTGACTTTCTCGAAAGCTTTTCCCGCTTCAAGGACTCTTTTGTGCACAACTCAAAAGTAGGTTGCCGTCACGAAGGAGGGTTGAGGATTGGGATGAGAAGTGTTGGTGGAACTAGAAAGAAGAGTAGAAGAAGGGAGTAAAAAAAAGTAGAGTGAAGACCTAGAAGGTATCGCATGTTTCAGTGCGCCTTCTCTGCAGACTGTCACTCAGTGCTCGCAAGAGTTTGGAAGGTTGCAGTTTCAAGTATTGGTCATGTGAACAGTACTGTCTTTGAGGTCATGTTATTGTTAGCGTAATATAGTCATGGTATCGTACGTGCAACATCGTATGATGGTTTCTGCGTTAACTCTATTTTCCTATTCACCTTTTGAAATCCTCTTCAGCACAGTCTACCAGCCCCAGTGATAGCTCAACAAGGCGTGATGAGGAACACCTGATAGGTAAACACTTGAAATAAGAGCCAAGTCTTACAGAGGAGTGTGGTGGTTGTCGGGAAAGATTGCAGTGGAGTGTTGTTGCACTGAAGTGTTGTTGGAGTGGAGCGTTGTTGGAGTAGAGTGTTGTTGCGGTGGAGTCTTGTTGGAGTGGAGTGTCTGTTGCAGTAGAGTGTCTGTTGCGGTGGGGCAATCAATCAGCAGCGAGCAGGAAGGACAGGAAATTAGGAACGATTACTTCTACTGTAGCAGGCTGAATGATGGAGGCGATGTCGAAGGTAATTAATAGCAGGGCATTTGAAGGAAGAACAAAATAAACACTGATGCATGAAAAAGAAATGACAGTGGATTGCTTGTTCAGCGCTCTATTAATCATGGAGCCTGCGACACTAAGTGAAATATGAGGATGAGCAGTGTATTTCGGTAGCTTTCAAGTGGCTCTCCAGGCAGGTGACATCCTCGATGACGTAATAATTGATGACGTATCAGAATAATTGATGTCTAGATCAGTCCTCGTGGACTTTTCTGGCGTGCGTACAGCTGCGCATGCGCCCGAGACAGAGTGGCCTTGCAAGCTTCAGTGCGCATGTCTGAGAGAGTAATTGCTGCCATCTATTGCCACCCTCTTCTCTCCTTCAACCTACCATCAACCACTTCATCCATATCAATTCTTTCTCAACCATTCAGTAACCCTCCATCAGCCCTCATCAACCACTCCATCCATATCGATCTTCCATTAACCTTCAGTTAACGATCTCATCCTCATCACCCCATCAATCCACACCAACCTTTTCAACCACTTCAACATCAAATTTTTCTACTGAAAAATTCCGAACATCACAAAGTTTCCTTAGGGAGAAAGAGGAGAAGAAAAAGAAGGAAAAAGAAGAGGAGGAAGAGGAGGAGAATAAGAAAAAAAAGAGGAAGAGAAAGAGGAAGAAAATGAAAAGAAAAAAGAGAAAGAAGAGGAAAAAAAATAAAGAAAAAGAGGAAGAAGGAAAAGAAAAAAGAAAAGATGAAAAAAGAAAAAAAATAGAAAGAAAAAGACGAGAAGACAGAAGAAAAAGAAGAAAAGGAAGAAAAAGATAAAGAAGAAGAAACAGAGACAGAGAAAAGAGAAGGTGTTATGTTGAGGGTGTTATGTCCTCCTCCTGTTTCATCGCTCGATTGTGGGTAACCACCCGTGTCTATCAAATCAATCGCTCTACACTTAAACAATCACTCAAAATTCAATTCCACATCCACTACACACAATCATACATTACACAAACACAAACACACATCACGTACACACGAATAAACATCACGTACACACGAATACACATAACATACACACACAAACACCTACGAAACACACAAAAACATCTTCAGCAAGAGGTTTAGGAGTGGTTGTGAGCATGCAGAGGCTGCATGGCTTATCATGCAGGGCCAGGAGAATTGATTGGCTCAGAAGAGATGGAGTGGCTGCAGTCACAACAAAGAAACATCCTTCCAAATCAAAGAAGACAAAAAAAACAGCGCTTCGAAATTTTACATTTCAAAAAAATGCCCACAAAAAATACACTGTTGCGAGAGATTGCACAATAATACGGAACCACACACTTTGATGGAATTACATTACAAAACAAAACAACAAAAGACAACACTTAACTTTTCCTTGAAAGTAAACGGTGAAACACAGTACAAAAAACCATGAAAAAAGCAAGCTTGACTCAGTGCTAGCTTCCGAGGGCCTCAAGCCACCTCACAAACCACTGCAAAAGTTTTCGAATGTTCTAGAGAGTTCTAGCGAGTTTTAAAAAGCTCCAGAGCGTTTAAAAAACTTTTCGGGAGTTCTAGAATATTTTCAATTGAAACTTCCACTTGCTTTTTGTTTTGAAGGGAATCTCATATGACCAGGCACGTTCGTTTGGTGCCTTAAAAAGGTTGTTGCTGCTGTTGGTGTTTTTGTTGATTTTGTTGTTATTGCTGTTGTTGGGGTTGTTGTTGTTGCTGTTGTTTTTTGTTGTTTTTTTTGATGATTTGTTGTTGATGGGTGTTTTTCGATCAGAAGGTTGATTTTTCGGTTTTTGCAACTTTGGTCTGTGAAGTTTCTAAACTCTTTCGCCTGATTGAACTTGAATTAAATGGGGTTTGAAAGAGTGGATTCAAGTGTATGTGTGTTTGTCTGTGTGGATGGATGTGTGAGTGTATGCGTAGAGAGACGTGGAAGTGCGTGGGTGTATGGAAAGGGAAGGAGGTGCATAAGTGGATGAGAGGAGGGGGGGCATGGGTGAATGGAGGTGTAAACAGAGACATAACTGAATAGTAATTATGAAAAGTAAATGATAAATGTAAGATGGATGGATGATAAATGAATGATGGATAGATGATGGATGGATGATAGATAGATGATAGATGGATGATGGATGATAGATGGATGATGGATGATGGATGGATGATGGATGGATGGATGGATGGATGGATAGTGGATGATAGATGGATGATAGATGGATGGATGGATAGTGGACAGATGAAAAAAGGGTAGATGAAAAAAGAATGATTAATTAAAGTATGATGCATTGGCTTGCAACCGATCGATTAATTTGAACACAGCTTGAGATTACTAAGACTTTTGCTGTCTATTTCCTCGACATGCCTGGGGTGTGTGTGTGTGTGTGTGTGTGTGTGTGTGTGTGTGTGTGTGTGTGTGTGTGTGTGTGTGTGTGTGTGTGTGTGTGTGTGTGTGTGTGTGTGTGTGTGTGGATGCATGTAGGCGTGTGCTTGTGTGTGTGCACGTATGTATTTTCGTGGCCATCAAAAAAAATGTGAAAAACTCGTCGTGATGCGAAGGAAATTGCGAAAGTATAATTTGGGAATTTCAAAAGAACGCAAAAACTAAAACTCAGTGGAGGAGCATTTGATGAAAGATATAACTTGATGCATACTGCCGAGTGATTTGATAATTCTCTTTGAAGAGGCTATGCAATGAACATAAAGGAGAATTCATCGGAAACAAAAGTCCAAAAGGAAGGACTACAAATGCTAGAAATGATTCATGATTAAGTGTTTGCAAACAGTCGAAGAGCTGAAGAGCGTACACGAGATAAAACACACAACCATATAAGAAAACACAACTCCATAAAATCACACAACCATGTAAGAACACACAACCATATATGAACACACAACCATTTAAGAACACACATTTTCTTGAAACACACATCTACATGAGAAATACGTCTAAATAAGAAATGCACATTCTGATAGAAACAAACCGCCACGTAAAAGCAAACGAAGAAAAAAAAACATTTTAAATTCCTCAAGAGACACAAAACCACACTGGTACAAACTTGAAAACACAACAAACACGCACATGACTACACATAAAACACACACATGAGCACACAAAAAACACACATGGTCACACAAAAAACACACATGGTCACACAAAATACAAGACACCCAGGGTTGAGGAGCGATCAAGTGCACTCCACTGCAGTCAATTATGCATAAGAATACCAAATCATATGCAGGCTATTGAGATGACGCAGTCTGTTGCATGGAGTGGTGTTGGAAAAGTGGTGTTGGAAGGGTGGTGTTGGAAGGGTGGTAGTGGAAGGGTGGTGTTGGAAGAGTGGTGGTAGAAGGGTGGTGTTGGAAGGGTGGTGTTGGAAGGGTGGTGTTGGAAGGGTGGTGTTGAAATGGTGGTGTTGGAAGGGTGGTAGTGGAAGGGTGGTGTTGGAAGGGTGGTGTTGGAAGAGTGGTGGTAGAAGGGTGGTGTTGGAAGGGTGGTAGTGGAAGGGTGGTGTTGGAAGAGTGGTGGTAGAAGGGTGGTGTTGGAAGGGTGGTGTTGGAAGGGTGGTAGTGGAAGGGTGGTGTTGGAAGGGTGGTGTTGGAAGGGTGGTGTTGGAAAAGTGGTGTTGGAAGGGTGGTGTTGGAAGGGTGGTAGTGGAAGGGTGGTAGTGGAAGGGTGGTGTTGGAAGGGTGGTGTTGGAAGAGTGGTGTTGAAATGGTGGTGTTGGAAGGGTGGTAGTGGAAGGGTGGTGTTGGAAGGGTGGTGTTGGAAGAGTGGTGTTGAAATGGTGGTGTTGAAAGGGTGGTTTGGAAGAGTGGTGTTGGAAGGGTGGTGTTGGAAGAGTGGTGTTGAAATGGTGGTGTTGGAAGGGTGGTTTGGAAGAGTGGTGTTGGAAGGGTGGTGGAAGGGTGGTGTTGGATGGGTGGTGTTGGAAGGGGGTGTTGGAAGGATGGTGTTGGAAGAGGAGTGTTGGAAGAGGGGTGTTAGTGCGTCCAAGTTTTTTTTACCCAGAGTTGCTGCTGTTAACGTTGTTACTTTTACTGCTACTGCTACCTCTGGTATTCCTCCACTGCTACTGTTACCACCACCACCAATATTCTTTTACAGCTACTACCAGCTTCGTTTCATCATCACCACCGCCACAGGTACTACTGTCACTTCAATCATCATAGTTGCTCGCTTCGAAGCTTTAGAAATCCGATTCACTGTTATTCTGGTTTTTATATAACTACTCCTACAACTCTTCCAAACACCACCACAACCTTCCAAACACCACCACAACCTTCCAAACACCACCACAACCTTGCAAAAACCACCACAACCTTGCAAACACCACCACAACCTTCCAAACCCCACCACAACCTTGCAAACACTACCACAACTATTCCAAACACCACCACAACCTCACACACACCACCACAACCTCACACACACCACCACAACCTTCCAAACACCATCAAAACCATTCCAAACACCACCACAACCATTCCAAACACCATCACAACCTTCCAAACACCACCACAACCTTGCAAACACCACCACAACCTTCCGAACACCACCACAACCTCACATACACCACCACAACCTTGCAAACACCACCACAACCTTCCAAACACCACCACAACCTTCCAAACACTACCACAACCTTGCAAACACCACCACAACCTTCCGAACACCACCACAACCTCACATACACCACCACAACCTTGCAAACACCACCACAACCATTCCAAACACTACTATAACCACAATCAATCTTCTTGATCATCATCTTGAGAATTAAATTTCTCCGAGCACCTCTTACAACTCAACGAGATCTGTGGAAGGCAGTCTTAAGCGTCGTTGTTGTGAATTAAAATGAAAGAAAGATTAAGACCACTATATCTTGCCACATTTACCTGTGCATTTCTCTGCACTTACTTTTGTATCTCTCTACATGTATTTCTACATCTTTCTTCTTGTATCTTTGTATATCTCCCTTTTTACCTCTGCCTCTCCCATGTGAATCTTTCTTGTACCTCTCTTGTACCTCTTTTGTACCTCTCTTGTACCTCTTTTGTACCTCTCTTGTACCTCTTTTGTACCTCTCTTGTACCTCTTTTGTACCTCTCTTGTACCTCTTTTGTACCTCTCTTGTACCTCTCTTGTACCTCTCTTGTACCTCTCTTGTACCTCTCTTGTACCTCGTTTCTACCTCTCTTGTACCTCTCTCGTACCTCTCTTGTACCTTTCTTTTGTCTTTTTAGTATTTCTGATGTACCTTTCCTTGTACTTCTTCTTCTATCTTTCTTTGTACCTCTCCATATTTCCTTCCTTCTTTTTCCGACTCGTTCGAAACTATTTTTTCATATTTTCCTCCAATCACAAAATATGGAAACTCATTCGAAAACACAAGTAAGAAGAATAAAAAATTTTAAGAAGCGAAGTTGCGAGCGTTTGTGTTTTGAGTAAACCAATCAATTGATTAACGCTGGTCACCAGAGGGGCATTTGAAGTTGCTTGCCGTAGAAACATTGCTGCAGGGAGGTTTGTAGGAAGAGGCTTGTAGGAGGAGGCTTGTAGGAGGAGGTTTGTAGGAAGAGGCTTGTAGGAGGAGGGTTGTAGGAAGAGGCTTGTAGGAAGAGGTTTGTCTGAAAAAAAATTGTTTGATGGCAGTTTGTGTGAAAGAAATTTGTCTGAAGGAAATTTGTAGGAAGGAAGTTTGTAGGAAGGATGTTTGTAGGGAGGATGTTTGTAGGGAGGATGTTTGTAGGAAGGATGTTTGTAGGAAGGATGTTTGTAGGAAGGATGTTTGTAGGAAGGATGTTTGTAGGGAGGATGTTTGTAGGAAGGATGTTTGTAGGAAGGATGTTTGTAGGGAGGATGTTTGTAGGGAGGATGTTTGTAGGAAGGATGTTTGTAGGAAGGATGTTTGTAGGAAGGATGTTTGTAGGAAGGAAGTTTGTAGGAAGGATGTTTGTAGGGAGGATGTTTGTAGGAAGGATGTTTGAAGGAAGGATGTTTGTAGGGAGGATGTTTGTAGGAAGGATGTTTGTAGGGAGGATGTTTGTAGGGAGGATGTTTGTAGGAAGGATGTTTGTAGGAAGGATGTTTGTAGGAAGGATGTTTGTAGGAAGGATGTTTGTAGGGAGGATGTTTGTAGGGAGGATGTTTGTAGGGAGGATGTTTGTAGGAAGGATGTTTGTAGGAAGGATGTTTGTAGGAAGGATGTTTGTAGGGAGGATGTTTGTAGGAAGGATGTTTGTAGGGAGGATGTTTGTAGGAAGGATGTTTGTAGGAAGGATGTTTGTAGGAAGGATGTTTGTAGGAAGGATGTTTGTAGGAAGGATGTTTGTAGGGAGGATGTTTGTAGGGAGGATGTTTGTAGGAAGGATGTTTGTAGGGAGGATGTTTGTAGGGAGGATGTTTGTAGGGAGGATGTTTGTAGGAAGGAAGTTTGTAGGAAGGATGTTTGTAGGGAAGATGTTTGTAGGAAGGATGTTTGAAGGAAGGATGTTTGTAGGGAGGATGTTTGTAGGAAGGATGTTTGTAGGAAGGATGTTTGTCGGAAGGATGTTTGTAGGAAGGATGTTTGTAGGAAGGATGTTTGTAGGAAGGATGTTTGTCGGAAGGATGTTTGTAGGAAGGATGTTTGTCGGAAGGATGTTTGTAGGAAGGATGTTTGTAGGAAGGATGTTTGTAGGAAGGATGTTTGTAGGAAGGATGTTTGTAGGGAGGATGTTTGTAGGAAGGAAGTTTGTAGGGAGGATGTTTGTAGGAAGGATGTTTGTAGGAAGGAAGTTTGTAGGGAGGATGTTTGTAGGGAGGATGTTTGTAGGAAGGATGTTTGTAGGGAGGATGTTTGTAGGAAGGATGTTTGTAGGAAGGATGTTTGTAGGAAGGATGTTTGTAGGAAGGATGTTTGTAGGGAGGATGTTTGTAGGAAGGATGTTTGTAGGAAGGATGTTTGTAGGGAGGATGTTTGTAGGAAGGATGTTTGTAGGGAGGATGTTTGTAGGGAGGATGTTTGTAGGAAGGATGTTTGTAGGAAGGATGTTTGTAGGAAGGATGTTTGTAGGGAGGATGTTTGTAGGGAGGATGTTTGTAGGAAGGATGTTTGTAGGGAGGATGTTTGTAGGAAGGATGTTTGTAGGAAGGATGTTTGTAGGGAGGATGTTTGTAGGGAGGATGTTTGTAGGAAGGATGTTTGTAGGAACGATGTTTGTAGGAAGGATGTTTGTAGGAAGGATGTTTGTAGGGAGGATGTTTGTAGGAAGGATGTTTGTAGGAAGGATGTTTGTAGGGAGGATGTTTGTAGGAAGGATGTTTGTAGGAAGGATGTTTGTAGGAAGGATGTTTGTAGGGAGGATGTTTGTAGGAAGGATGTTTGTAGGGAGGATGTTTGTAGGAAGGATGTTTGTAGGAAGGATGTTTGTCGGAAGGATGTTTGTAGGAAGGATGTTTGTAGGAAGGATGTTTGTAGGAAGGATGTTTGTAGGAAGGATGTTTGTAGGAAGGATGTTTGTAGGAAGGATGTTTGTAGGGAGGATGTTTGTAGGAAGGATGTTTGTAGGAAGGATGTTTGTAGGAAGGATGTTTGTAGGGAGGATGTTTGTAGGAAGGAAGTTTGTAGGAAGGATGTTTGTAGGAAGGATGTTTGTCGGAAGGATGTTTGTAGGAAGGATGTTTGTAGGGAGGATGTTTGTAGGAAGGATGTTTGTAGGAAGGATGTTTGTCGGAAGGATGTTTGTAGGAAGGATGTTTGTAGGAAGGATGTTTGTAGGAAGGATGTTTGTAGGAAGGATGTTTGTAGGGAGGATGTTTGTAGGGAGGATGTTTGTAGGAAGGATGTTTGTAGGAAGGATGTTTGTAGGGAGGATGTTTGTAGGAAGGATGTTTGTAGGAAGGATGTTTGTAGGAAGGATGTTTGTAGGAAGGATGTTTGTCGGAAGGATGTTTGTAGGAAGGATGTTTGTAGGAAGGATGTTTGTAGGAAGGATGTTTGTAGGGAGGATGTTTGTAGGAAGGATGTTTGTAGGAAGGATGTTTGTAGGAAGGATGTTTGTAGGGAGGATGTTTGTAGGGAGGATGTTTGTAGGAAGGATGTTTGTAGGAAGGATGTTTGTAGGGAGGATGTTTGTAGGAAGGATGTTTGTAGGAAGGATGTTTGTAGGAAGGATGTTTGTAGGGAGGATGTTTGTAGGGAGGATGTTTGTAGGGAGGATGTTTGTAGGGAGGATGTTTGTAGGAAGGATGTTTGTAGGAAGGATGTTTGTAGGAAGGATGTTTGTAGGAAGGATGTTTGTAGGAAGGATGTTTGTAGGAAGGATGTTTGTAGGAAGATGTTTGTAGGAAGGATGTTTGTAGAAGGATGTTTGTAGGAAGGATGTTTGTAGGGAAGGATGTTTGTAGGAGGATGTTTGTAGGAAGGATGTTTGTAGGAAGGATGTTTGTAGGAAGGATGTTTGTAGGAAGGATGTTTGTAGGAAGGATGTTTGTAGGAAGGATGTTTGTAGGAAGGATGTTTGTAGGAGGATGTTTGTAGGAAGGATGTTTGTAGGAGGATGTTTGTAGGGAGGATGTTTGTAGGAAGGATGTTTGTAGGAGGATGTTTGTAGGAAGGATGTTTGTAGGAAGGATGTTTGTAGGAAGGATGTTTGTAGGAAGGATGTTTGTAGGAAGGATGTTTGTAGGGAGGTTTGTAGGAAGGATGTTTGTAGGAAGGATGTTTGTAGGGAGGATGTTTGTAGGAAGGATGTTTGTAGGAAGGATGTTTGTAGGAAGGATGTTTGTAGGAAGGATGTTTGTAGGAAGGATGTTTGTAGGAAGGATGTTTGTAGGGAGGATGTTTGTAGGGAGGATGTTTGTAGGGAGGATGTTTGTAGGGAGGATGTTTGTAGGAAGGATGTTTGTAGGAAGGATGTTTGTAGGGAGGATGTTTGTTTGGAGAGAGCTTTCTGAAGAGAAGTTTATCGAAGAAAGGTTTGTTGGAGTGCGAAGAAATAAATTTGAAAGCCACAATGGCATCAACAGTACTGGAAGCCAACGGAGAGATTATGAAAAAGAATGATGGATGGGTGGATGGATAGACCATCATCACCACACCGTCATCACGCCATCACCATCATCCCCATCACCTTCGTCACCATCACCCTCGTCCCCATCACCACCATTACCACCACACTGTCATCACATCATCATCATCACCACCACACCGTCATCATGTCATCACGTCATCATCATCACCACCACACCGTCATCACGTCATCGTCATCACGTCATCGTCATCACGTCATCATCATCACCACCACACCGTCATCATGTCATCATCATCACCACCACACCGTCATCAAGGCATCATCATCACCACCACACCGTCATCATGTCATCATCATCACCACCACACCGTCATCAAGGCATCATCATCACCACCACACCGTCATCACGTCATCATCATCACCACCACACCGTCATCGCGTCATCATCATCACCACCATACCGTCATCAAGGCATCATCATCACCACCACACCGTCATCACGTCATCATCATCACCACCACACCGTCATCAAGGCATCATCATCACCACCACACCGTCATCATGTCATCATCATCACCACCACACCGTCATCAAGGCATCATCATCACTACCACACCGTCATCACGTCATCATCATCACCACCACACCGTCATCGCGTCATCATCATCACCACCATACCGTCATCAAAGCATCATCATCACCACCACACCGTCATCACGTCATCATCATCACCTCTTTATGCAAAGCGCCAATTTCATACTTCTTTTTTCATCTTCCTTTTCTCGCTTCTTCCTCTCACTCCTCTTTCCACCATTATCTTTCATAATCTTTATCTGTCTTTACATTTTCTTCTTCTTCTTCTTCCACCATCACCATTACCAACCTCACCATCACCACCAGCACCATCACCACCATCACAATCACCACCATCACCATCACCACCATCACAATCACCATCACCACCATCACAATCACCACCATCACCATCACCACCATCACAATCACCATCGCCACCATCATAATCACCACCATTCCCACACCACCATCACCATCACCACCATCACCACCATAACCCAACAAAAGGCCCTATACTGGTAAGTAATTGAACGAAGTTGTGCGAACAGGAATCAATCAAGCGACAAAATGTCATGTCGTCCAGTCGTCATGACGTCATAAAGGCTTTTAACAGCACAATAATAACAAATACAATTTTAAATATTTTCCAAAAAAAATCTTCTTTTTCCTGCCAAGATTGCGCATGTTCTAACGAAGCGCGTTGCTACAAGATGTCACTTATTGACTTTGGAAGTCAATGGATTTGATTTGAGAGAGAAGGAAGTGGTGGTGGTTGTTGTGGTGGGAGTCAATGTGGTTGTTGGCATGGTGATTGTTAGGATTGTTGTACTAGTGGTTGTTGGGGTTGTTGTACTATTGGTTGTTGGGGTTGTTGTACTGGTGGTTGTTGGGGTTGTTGTACTGGTGGTTGTTGGGGTTGTTGTACAGGTGGTTGTTGGGGTTGTTGTACTAGTGGTTGTTGGGGTTGTTGTACTAGTGGTTGTTGGGGTTGTTGTACTGGTGGTTGTTGGGGTTGTTGTACTGGTGGTTGTTGGGGTTGTTGTACTGGTGGTTGTTGGGGTTGTTGTACTGGTGGTTGTTGGGGTTGTTGTACTGGTGGTTGTTGGGGTTGTTGTACTGGTGGTTGTTGGGGTTGTTGTACTGGTGGTTGTTGGGGTTGTTGTACTGGTGGTTGCTGGGGTTGTTGTACTGGTGGTTGTTGGTGTTGTTGTACTGGTGGTTGTTGGGGTTGTTGTACTGGTGGTTGTTGGGGTTGTTGTACTGGTGGTTGTTGGGGTTGTTGGGGTTGTTGTACTGGTGGTTGTTGGGGTTGTTGTACAGGTGGTTGTTGGGGTTGTTGTGATAGTGGTTATGATGGTGGAACAAAATCTTTTCAAAGTCTAGAGCATTAACTTTGAAGCTTTTCATGTTACTGCCACGGAGGTCTGGTTGGCCTGGTTGTTTGTGTTGTAGCTTTTGAATGGAGTATTACTGTCTCTAGACATTGGTTTAAATTGATTATTCATACCCCACATAAATCATATGTTTGCTTTCGGTGCAATCAATAAAAATCTGGTGCACACACCTCCATCAACCGCCATCTCTTGCAACGTCTTTCCACCATTGATTTTCTTCCTTCTTCCTTCCTTCTTCCAACTCCTTCCAACAACTTGTTCAACCCCTTCGACCGCCGCCATCTCAACCACACCATCTTCTACTATCGCCTCTCTCCACATCCTTCTTTCAACTTCATCCACCTTCACGCTTCTTCTTGTAGCGACAACTTCATTTTTTCTATAACTCATCTACAACAGCACAACAGAGAACCACACGTCCTCTCACGCTTATCTCACGCAATCTGCTCCTCCGATACGCACATGCAAGCACCAAGTTTC
>OX387254.1:7260055-7267555 GCA_947562095.1 Branchellion lobata | reverse complement strand
TTTTTTTCTATATTCCCCATTCATTCACTCTCTTTTACTTTTTTCTTCTTTTAATTTTTCTTCTCAATCTCTCTTCCCAATCTTTCCATCTCTCTTTCCAATCAGTTACTCCTTCCTCTCTGATGCATTATGAAAATATTCTATTGCCTCTCCAACAATAACGTTCCCCCACTAACACCAAGGACTTAATAATAACATGCAATCACACTCGTAAACATACCCCCCCCCCTCCCACACACACACACACACACACACACACACACACACACACACACACACACACACACACACACACACACACACACACACACACACACACACACACACACACACACACACACACACACACACACACACACACACACACACACACACACACACACACACACACACACACACACACACACACACACACACACACACACACACACACACACACACACACACACACACACACACACACACACACACACACATACACACACACACACACACAAACACAATATCACGCCATCAGGAAATTCCAAACTAGAAAGGAATGCATTCGGAAACATGTCAAACATGAATTTTTCAATAACAGCACCACCTAACCTCTGCTTCCTGCATTAACTTCGCCTCCCTCTCAAGTTTCCACTAATTAAATTCTCGGCGCCTCTGTTACCTTCTTCCAAAAAAATTATTTTTCATACTTTTCGTGAAAAATGACGCGAAAGTTTTGCAAAACTCTTCAAAAGATTTCATGGCAACTATTTCTTATCGAAAATCCTCGCAACAATTCTCATACTTTTTTTTTATTCCTTTATCTCTTCATCTCTCTATCCATTCTTCCACTATTATCCATTTTTACCCTTTTTTTTCATTGTTTCTTTTTCAACTTTTTCTTCTTTTTCTTTTTTTCCTCTTTTTTAATCTTTTTTTTTCTTCTTCACCTTCTTCATTTTATTATTTTTTTCTTTCTTCTTCACGTCCATCATCATTTTTTCCCTATTCTTCTTTTTTTTTCGTCTTCTTCTTCTTCTTCTTCTTCTTCTTCTTCTTCTTCTTCTTCTTCTTCTTCTTCTTCTTCTTCTTCTTCTTCTTCTTCTTCTTCTTCTTCTTCTTCTTTTTCTTTTTCTTCTTCTTTTTCTTTTTTTTTTCTTCTTTAGCTTCTTCTTCTTCTTCAGACGTTCGCAGTGAAGACAGTGCTTTTTACGCGTGTGAAGTGAGGTCCGAACACCTGTCTTCAGCCGCCCGAGTGGTTCATCAAGTGATTGTGTGTGAGTATGGGAGGGCGGTTGGTGGGGATGGAAAATTGGTGGGGATGGAAGGTTGGTGGGATTTTTTGACAAATAGGTTTGTGGAAAAGGGTTTATCCCAATGATGGAGTTGTTAAGAAAGGGGCTTGCGGCAAAATGAATGGATGAAACGCAAAGCTGGTGAGAGGATGAGAAGGTGTAAAGATGGCGGATGTGAGAGAGGAAAAAATTGCAAACAAATAGGCAAGTTATAAACGGAAATAGAAAAGGTTCGGAGTAGAAAATTCGTTGTAAAGAAAAAGAGGCGTAATGGAAAAGGTGCGAGGGGTCGGGAGGAGGATGCATGAGGTTTTGTTAGGGTGAGCTTTTACAGAGAAGGGTGATAGGTCATTGAGAAAAAGACTGAAGTGTGTTATTATGGGAATAACTGAGCCAAAAAGGCAACTAGTGTGGTGAGTTAGTGAATACGAAAGTATTCATTGTGGCCGGGTGAACTGCGAATGCTTGCATATGAAGGCTAATTGCCTTTTTGTTCGGCGCTGGATGATGAGTGTGGGTGTTGTTTCGCTCTGCTTGCCTGCACCCCAGGCGCTGTCACGCCATGTGTCCCTGGAGAGAGCTTGTAATTCCATCTCCTTTGCCGGCCATTGCTGTCTTTTATAACTAATTGTATCTTGCATCATTCGATGTTACTTTATCTTATTAAATTATATTTTTAATATCCAATAATATCCAATAATATCCAATAATATCCAATAATATCCAATAATCTCCAATAATATCCAATAATATCCAATAATATCCAATAATATCCAATAATATCCAATAATATCCAATAATATCCAATAATATCCAATAATATCCAATAATATCCAATAATATCCAATAATATCCAATAATATCCAATAATATCCAATAATATCCAATAATATCCAATAATATCCAATAATATCCAATAATATCCAATAATATCCAATAATATCCAATAATATCCAATAATATCCAATAATATTTCACGTACTTTTCATCTTGCTGATTCGAAAGATCTCACATGGAAGGTAATCTAATCATAGGTGGATGCCTCCGTGAAGTTGTTGCTTGTAAACAGAGCTGTGGTGGCGTAGAGCTCCCTTGGGAAAATTAACTTTTGTGTCTGTATTTTCGGAGCTTATTTTCAATTTTTGAATATTTCATCGTCCACTTTGCCATGCACTCATTCAAATGGATCTTTTCTTGTTTTTTCCGCACACGCCTGCGCTTGCTTACTCATTCTGAGGTACTTTAAAATTGATGGCGCGCGAACATTTTTGAATTAGCAGCAAGTGTTTCATGACCAAGTTGAATTCATAACAAGCTCCTGCACCACCCACACACCCCTTCCACTAACTCTCCCACTAGCTTAGCAACATCCTCCCACACTCCTCTTTCAATAACGTTAAGAGCTTTCCACCACCTACATCATCTACCAGCATGTCAGCTGCTTCCATCACCCTCCCCCCCCCATAACTCCTCCCAATGTAAACCTTTCACTGATTTTTCTTTTTGACTTGAAATGCTTTTCATGCATTGGCAAGCTTCTTGAGGCGACCCTTTGGGAAGGGATTTTGTGTTCGATGGTGGTTGAGTGGTGGAGGGATATTTGATTGTGGATGGAGGAGTGATTGCATAAATATGAGTGTGTCTGAGATCCTGGCAGGAGACCTTGTTATTAGGAGGCTGGTGCCCATGGAGGAATATTTATTGGCGCAGCAAATACTTATCGAACGTTTTATCGCCTTAGTAATCAGACCTTTGTGTGTTTGTTCGTTCGTTTGTTTGTACGTTTGTATATTTGTTTGTTTGTCTGTTTGTACGTTTGTATATTTTTTTGTTTGTCTGTTTGTACGTTTGTATATTTTTTTGTTTGTCTGTTTGTACATTTGTATATTTTTTTGTTTGTCTGTTTGTACGTTTGTATGTTTTTTTGTTCGTCTGTTTGTACGTTTGTATGTTTTTTTGTTCGTCTGTTTATACGTTTGTATGTTTGGATGGTGTATATTTCATTGATTTGCCTGTTTGTTTGTTGCAACGTGTAAGCAGAGGCCGCTGATTTTGAATAGTGCTCTGCAGGCTGGGAGGTCGGAGGTCTCCGAAAGCAACATGAAATGAATTTTGAAAGATTCTTTTTACTTTTTTAATTTTTAAAAGGAAATTGAACATTAAATTTGTGCATCCAACCCCTTCAGCCCGCATTCAATCCTTGCACATTCGGATCAAGCCGAATGACACAAACAACATCAGCCGAAATAAGCACGACCACAAAAGCTACAAAACAAAGAATAAAAAAAAATTAAAAAGACAGAACGAAAATGATCTATTGAGGAGGGATAATAAAGGTATCATTCATGCTGGACTTGAACAACCGAGCGACAATAAAAAACTTGAACATAAAAATAGCTTTGACAAAGATATTCCAAGCAACAAATACGACAAAAACTCGAATAAAAACGAAAAGTACAATGACGTCAAAAAGCAGAAAAATAAAAAGCACAACGACAAAAAGATTTACAGCATCAACAAAAATTACAACGAAAAAATAAACAAAACATCGAATTACTATTCAAATAGAAACAACAACAACAACAACAACAACAACAACAACAACAACAACAACAACAATAACAATAACAACCACAATAACAACAACAACTACAACAAAAACAACCATAACAACAGCAACCACAACTACTACAACAACTACAACAACCACAACAACAACAACAATTCAAACACCACTCTACACGAAAACACAGAAGCTTCTTTCCACTGCCTTTGCCTCTCTGACGGACCCTTCCATCCGGAAGTTGTCGTCAATGTTGGTTGTTTCTTCCGTCACAATTGAAAACAAAACCGTTTGTTTTCAATTCCACAAATCATAAATCCCACAATTTCACTAATCATTTGTCTTCCTTCACTGCAGTTGCACTCATCCCGTCGGAGGTCAAGTCGAACGTTGGCTAGCACCCACGCCCTATCCTCTTTCCCCCATCACACCCATCAACAACATCGAACACCCTACCACACCCACCAACAACAACAAACACCCTACCACACCCACCAACAACAACAAACACCCTACCACACCCACCCACTCTCAACTCCACTCCACCACCCTTCTCAACCACGTGAGCACGTTGGCAACACCAGTGAGACCTTCACAACTACCGAGTCTAAAGACAACGTCACAATCACTAACACAACCACCACCACCATCATCATCAAACACACCAACACAACCGACCACTCCAGCTACAACAACCACTTTTACCACACCAGCCACAAAAACAACACCCACAACGGCTACACAGATCACAGCCACATCAACATCACTTCCACAGTGACCTTAAAAACCTTCAACCAGTGTTTTATTGGCACGCAAACATCTACCAACGTTGCTATAAATAACTTTGTGACGTCACATAGCGACCACCAATCAGCGCTCACTTGTCAATGCCTCCTCACTGGCTCCCTTCCTCTGCGTCAATCACTGCCTCTCTTAGTCACATGTTTGTGGGGTTGTTGTGGGGTGTTGATGGTGGTTATTGTAGGATGTTGATGGTGGTTGTTGTAGGGTGTTGCTGGTAGTTGTTGTAGGGTGTTGATGGTGGTTGTTGTGGGGTGTTGATGGTGATTGTTGTGTGGTGTTGATGGTGGTTGTTGTGGGGTGTTGATGGTGGTTGTTGTGGGGTGTTGATGGTGATTGTTGTGTGGTGTTCCACAACGGCATCGAGTCGAAATCCATCGAAACACCTGAAAACCTTGTTTGAAATGAATCTTTCAAAAGTTTTCACTCATAAAAGTTGTTTTTGTTTTTGTTGTAGTTGTTATTTCAACGTTGTTCTTTTCATTATTGTTGTTGTTGTTGACCTAGAACCCCAGAAGAAAGGAGACCTTTTTTCACAACAAAAGGCTCAAAAGACTTCAAACAAAAACCTCCAAACAAAAGACTGTATCGAACAAGAGAGATGCAAGCAAGAGGTCGTCATGAGAGAGGGTTGTGGTTCTTTCAGGCACGCATTGCAATAGGCTCCTTGTTGCTGGCTGCAACAGGGCTTTATTGAAGTTTGTGGTTATCCCTCTGTGTTCGTGGTCATGTTTGTTTGTAGCCTTGTTGGTTTGAGATAATGGTTGTTAATAGTTGTTGATCTCAATCACAGCCAGCAAATGGCTTGCACCCAGTGTTGTTTGCACGATTGAGGACCAGAGGTGATGAATCCGACGCTGGGGTGTCCTTTGAAGGACCCTTAATAGCGCTATGCGTAAACAATAATTACAATATTTACGTATTTGTGAAGATAAGAGTGCTGAAGCAAACGGCATTATTGCTACCACCCCAACACTACCACACCTTTGAATTTCCTTGCTTTGCATTTACTACCACCACCACCACCACCACTCCCACCACCACCACCACCACCACCACCACCACCACCATTCCCGCCACCACCACCACCACCACCATTCCCGCCACCACCACCACCAACACCACTCCCGCCACCACCATCACCAACACCACTCCCGCCACCACCACCACCACCCCCAATAACAGCAACAACGACAACACAACACTAAAACAACAACAAAACGCCACAAAAACTACACAACAACACAACAACAACACAACACCACAACAATAACACAACACCACCATCACACAGACGCCCCCATCACAGAGTGCTCACACACACACGCCTTGTTGCATGACCACAACGCCACCATCCAGTGTGACGTCACAGCCAACCCACCCCCTTATGACCTTTACTGGAAAATGGAAAAAGGAGGGATAGTGAGAATGGGTGGTGGGGAAGGGAGTTTGGTTGAAAGAAGGGGACTGTGGACCTCCCGTCTTGTGAGTGGTTGTGAGTGGTTGTGAGTGGTTGTGAGTGGTTGTGAGTGGTTGTGAGTGGTTGTGAGTGGTTGTGAGTGGTTGTGAGTGGTTGTGAGTGGTTGTGAGTGGTTGTGAGTGGTTGTGAGTGGTTGTGAATGGTTGTGAGTGGTTGTGAGTGGTTGTGAGTGGTTGTGAATGGTTGTGAGTGGTTGTGAGTGGTTGTGAGTGGTTGTGAGTGGTTGTGAGTGGTTGTGAGTGGTTGGGAGTGGTTGTGAGTGGTTGTGAGTGGTTGGGAGTGGTTGTGTGTGGTTTTGAGTAGTTGTGAGTGGTTGTGAGTGGTTATGAGTGGTTATGAGCGTTGGGAGTGGTTGTGGGTGGTTGTGAGTGGTCGATTCGTTGTTGAAAACATCACTGCACTGAGGAATAAACATTCAGACAGCAATTTCCGTGTCTGGTTAGTGGCTAAGATGCTTTAAGACTCCATTTAAAGTTTTGCGATTGAATTTCTTTAAGCAGCTCCCTGACATCAGTCATTTCGCTAATTTCCAAACGCTCAAATAAGCGCCTCATAAATCGTTCAGATTGTGTCCACTGAGTAGTTATGTATGACATTATGCGCTATAAAAAAAGAAGCAGTGTTGTTCAAGGCAGCCGACCTCCACAAAGCCTGCAAATTATTTATCTCAACAGACCCTGTTGCATCATCTTTGTTGCTTGCCTTTGCAGCACAAGCGTTCTTGGGAGAATAAAAAAAAAGAAGGAGAAGAAGAAGGAAGAGGAGGAAAAAAAGGAAGGGAGAAAAAGAGGGGAGGAGGAGGGGAGGAGGAGGAGGAGGAAGAGGGGAGGAGGAGGGGAGAAGGAGGAGAAGGAGGAGGAGGAGGAGGAAGAGGAAGGGGAGGAGGAGGAAGAGGAGGAGGGGAGAAGGAGGAGGAGGAGGAGGAGGAGGAAGAGGAAGGGGAGGAGGAGGAAGAGGAGGAGGAGGAGGGGAGGAGAAGGAGGAGGAGGAGGGGAAAAGGAGGGGAAGAGGAGGGGAGGAGGAGGGGAGGAGGAGGGGAGGAGGAGGGGAGGAGGAGGGGAGGAGGAGGGGAGGAGGAGGGGAGGAGGAGGGGAGGAGGAGGGGAGGAGGAGGGGAGGAGGAGTAGAGCAAGGTATGCGTGCAATCCTCGTAGGACGGGCCTGTCACCTGCGTGGTGTAAAAAGGGACTCAGAAAACAATGCTTTTTAAATTGGATTCTCTTTCTTTTTATTCTTTTATTTTATTATTTTCATTTTCTTTTGCTATTTTTAAATCTTTTTTTGCCTCATCATTTTCCGCTTTTCGTTATAATTTTTTCCTCTTTCTTCTTCCTTTTTATCTTCTTCATTTCCTTCTTCATCTTCTTCTTTTTCTTTTTTTTG
>OX387254.1:7210055-7255055 GCA_947562095.1 Branchellion lobata | reverse complement strand
AAACAACAATACCATCATCAACAACAAACAGCATCCTCATCAACAACGTCATCAACAACAACAACAACATCATTAAAAACAACATCAACAACAACAACAACAACATCATCAACAACAACATCAACAACAACAAACAGCCACACCCCCATAAACAAAAGCAGATAGAGAAGTGATAATTAAAACAATATAAAAATGTGCAAAAAGAATAAAACATAATTATATTAAAAAGGCCACAAATCCACATTAATATCGCAGCCTGCGCACCATTGGAATTTATGTCGCCACCTGATTCTTTTTTATCGCTCCTTTCAAAGCCCTTCCACCACACCTAATTTCTGGCTTGCACTTCGCAGCACCAAGTTTTCTCCTGTATTTTTCCTCCTCCTGCCTCCTCCTTGCAACTCATGCTGCACCCTTCCTTTCCTCCTCGCTGCACATACCTCACTCATCCTTATCAACTTCTCCTAACTTCTTTCTTCCTTCTTTCCCTCTTATCAATTTTTCTTTTCTTCTTTTTTTCTTTCATTCTTTTCTTTCTTTTTTTCCTTCTTTTTTCCTTCTTTCCTTTTTCTCTTCTTCCTTTCTTTCTTTTCCACATCTTCAAGTTTCGAAGCGACTTATTTGCAATTTCAGCCAATTCATGTTTTTCCTTTCTTATCATTCATATTCTTACATATCCCACCAGCGCCATTCCACGTTCCCATTCCACATTTCCAGCGACTTACCAACCACCAACACTTGCAACCTTACAACATCATCACTATTATCTTATATTTATTTATACTTTTCCTCCACCTTCCTTCTTTATCACCTTCTCCAACTTTTTTCCATTTTCTAATTTTTTCTACGCTTTCTCTTTCACATCCTCTTCCTCCTTCACCACTCCTCCCTCATTCTTCCCCACATCGTAGTTACAGACACTTTTCCATCACAGGCCACTTCGATTTCTGTATTGTTTTTTGCGACAAACTTTCCGATCGATCGACAACAGCGCTCTCTCCAATCAACACTACATCACCACGCCCTGTCCGAGCACATTCGTATCGCCAGACTATTTGAAATACCGTTTTGTACGAATTTTTTAAACAACTACACATACTAACACATGCACGCGCACACAGACTGACACACACAAACACACAGATAGCCACACAAACAGACAGACACACACACAACAGCTTGCAAGTGGTAGATGGCTTCAGGATTGAGGGCTTCAGAGGCATTTTGAAGGCTAATGTCAAAATTGAGAAGGATCGCATGCATTGGACTCTTTAGATCTTCATTAATAAATGCCAAAATTAATGCCCAAAAAAGCTACTACTACTACTACTACTACTACTACTACTACTACTACTACTACTACTACTACTACTACTACTACTACTACTACTACTACTACTACTACTACTACTACTACTACTACTACTACTACTACTACTACTACTACTACTACTACTACTACTACTACTACTACTACTACTACTACTACTACTACTACTACTACTACTACTACTACTCTACTACTACTACTCCTACTACTACTACTACTACTACTACTACTACTACTACTACTACTACTACTACTACTACTACTACTACTACTACTACTACTACTACTACTACTACTACTACTACTACTACTACTACTACTACTACGACTACTACTACTACTACTACTACGACTACTACTACTACTACTACTACTACTACTACTACTACTACTACTACTACTACTACTACTACTACTACTACTACTACTACTACTACTACTACTACTACTACTACTACTACTACTACTACTACTACTACTACTACTACTACTACTACTACTACTACTACTACTACTACTACTACTACTACTACTACTACTACTACTACTACTACTACTACTACTACTACTACTACTACTACTACTACTACTACTACTACTACTACTACTACTACAACTACTACTACTACTACTACTACTACTACTACTACTACTACTACTACTACTACTACTACTACTACTACTACTACTACTACTACTACTACTACTACTACTACTACTACTACTACTACTACTACTACTACTACTACTACTACTCCTACTACTACTACTACTACTACTACTACTACTACTACTACTACTACTACTACTACTACTACTACTACTACTACTACTACTACTACTACTACTACTACTACTACTACTACTACTACTACGACTACTACTACTACTACTACTACTACTACTACTACTACTACTACTACTACTACTACTACTACTACTACTACTACTACTACTACTACTACTACTACTACTACTACTACTACTACTACTACTACTACTACTACTACTACTACTACTACTACTACTACTACTACTACTACTACTACTACTACTACTACTACTACTACTACTACTACTACTACTACTACTACTACTACTACTACTACTACTACTACTACTACTACTACTACTACTACTACTACTACTACTACTACTACTACTACTACTACTACTACTACTACTACTACTACTACTACTACTACTACTACTACTACTACTACTACTACTACTACTACTACTACTACTACTACTACTACTACTACTACTACTACTACTACTACTACTACTACTACTACTACTACTACTACTACTACTACTACTACTACTACTACTACTACTACTACTACTACTACTACTACTACTACTACTACTACTACTACTACTACTACTACTACTACTACTACTACTACTACTACTACTACTACTACTACTACTACTACTACTACTACTACTACTACTACTACTACTACTACTACTACTACTACTACTACTACTACTACCACCACCGTCTCCACTACTCCTCATCAGACTTTATTGCATTGTGTTGTTTTGCAGCATGCCTCAGCGGGTGCGCCATTAAGAAGCTGCCGAGGGGTGGTGGTGATGGGTGTGGAAGGGTGGGGGTGGGTATGAAGCTGTGGAGGTGGGTATGAAGTAGTGATGGTTGTGGTGAAATAAAGCAAATGCTGGGTAGCGGGGTAAAAAGAAGGTTGTAGTGGTGGGATGGAAAAGTGGATTGAGAAAGATGTTGAGGAGGAAGAGTGAAAATTCTGGTGTTGGTGTCGGAATGAAACAAAAGGGATGTTTGAAGTGTGATAATGGAATGGAGGAAGGAGTGGGGGTGTGAAAAAATTGCTAGTGGAACAAAAGAGAGACGGTGGTGCGACAATAGGTCGACAGTCACCGGATGTTGACAGAGACTCAACGAAAGCGCACCTTGTGAAGCCAATGTTTGCATGCACATGCTGGCTTGAGGATATCACCACAGCAGTCACTGCAACAACTGCTCTGTGGTCAAAAGCGCTGGACAGCTGGAAGAATGCTTTCATAATCAGATTGCACGCACTATGTATGTGGCGTTTATTGAGTCATGTTCAAAGGCGATTTGTTTCAAAGCGTACATGCTTGCTATGTGGAGTGGGTGAGAACGAACAAATTAGGCGGAGGAGTGTGAGAAAGAGGTGATTTCGCCTCCGCAGGTCTTCGTAGGTGCAATAAAATGGTAGAGAGCTGATGGAGAATTCAAGCCTTTGTGAGTCAGAATTCTAATTGAATCACTCAAGTGTTAGAGGTCCATGTGAACATAAAAAGTCCACTTTTAAAAAAACAATTTTTGTCACAAGGTGAGTAACAGGAACACTTTAGTGACCGCTGAGCAACGTTGGTGGAGCTGTGTTGAGAAATCATTGAATGAATGAAAGTAGAATGGTGTAATAGGGATAGTAAGAAAGAGAGGAGATATGAGAAGTTCCAGCGATAGATGGTCTATCCATTTTTAATTTTTAAGTGGAAAGAATCAGAATTTGGTTGAGATTTTATGGAACTTTGATGGAAATGTCATGAAGAGTTGGTGGGAACTTGGTAGTCAAAGAGATGTTGAAAAGATGTTGAAAGAACGTTGGAGGGATATTTGAGGGATTTCGGAGGGATGTTCGAGGGATGTTGGAGAGATATTGGAAGGATTTTGAAGAGATTGTATGCAGAGGCTGCAGAGTCAATAGAGGCAGCTAGGCGGGTCACGTTTGTGATGAATTTGAAAGTGCCATCTTCGTGCATTATTAATCGCTGCCATCGCTACGTCCTCTTCCACTCTTTCCTCTGACACATTTCTTCATCGTTAAAAATTTAAATTCTCACTATCATCATCAACACCTCATAACTCTCTTTTCATCAACTTCGCCTTATTTCTTTTTCAGTCTCTTTCTCTTTATCATTCTCTTCCTCTCCCACATACTTCTTATCTTCCTTCTTTTCATCCTCTTTCTCCTCATCCTTATCATTCTTTTTATTTTCTTCGTCTTCTTCATCTTCTTCTTCCTCCAAATCATTTCTCTCCTTCTTCCACACAGGCTTCAAACCCCCTCCATCCTCCTCTTCCTTTTCGAAATTTCCCGAAAAACCTCAGTTGGACGACTGGACGAGGAAGAAGGTAGAGCGCGTGATCAGCAAAAAGCACTACAGCAGCAGCAGCAGAAGCAATGAGGCCGTTTCCTTGACAACGCCTGCAACACTCATCATCTTCATCGCCTCTTTTTTCACCACTCCATCACCTTCTTCTTTCTTCATTTTCCCATCATTTCCCCGTCTACTTCCTTCGCCCTTCGTCTTCTTCCTGTTCCTTCATTCACTTCCTCTTCCTTCACTTTCCTTCCTGTTTCTCCATCTACTTCCTGTCTCTCATGTACTTCCGGTGGTCATGTGAAGAGTTGTATTTTATTTTGTTGATGCCACAAGCTCACCCAATAACGTCACGAAACACGAAGAATGCCGCATGGAGTTCTAAGAATGTTCCAGCTGATTCACTCTTGAAATTCCATTCAAGGCACCATTTGAACTCATAATGTTTGACAGAGATGAAATTTTAATTATTTTTTAAAATAAAACAGTAACTTTTTGTTTTTGGAAATCAACTTAGCGCGGAGATTGTATATAATCGCATTTGAAGCAAACTTTTCACGTTTTTTTTTAAAGTAGCAATTTCGCTTTCAGACTGGTCTCCATACATACGAGCTGTCACCAACGCCTCAGAATTAAGGGTGTGGAGAGCCATTAAATATAACTGACACTTCTCAAACAATGTTTTAATGAGACAAAAATTTAATTTTCGGTGAAATTTTGAAAGGTAAAATTGATGAATCAATTAAAATTGTTGCTGGGAATTAGTGACGGGTTCTTGTGAATTTATAGTTTGAGTTAAAATAAAAGAAGCGAAAAAAACGGAATAAAATGTGCTGTGTGGAAAGAAGATAATGCTGAAAAATTGACAAATATTTCAGCATGGCGATGGGATGTCGAGCTGAATTGATTGAAAAAATAAAAGGGATGTCAAACGAAGTCTTTATTACTACCAAATGAATCATTCTGACAAGTTTGCCACTTTAAAATAATTGAAAAAACTTTTCAAAAAATCATTGAAAGAGAACTGAATGTACGTGGAGCGATCTAGTCACTTCTTTATGCAAGAGCGCTTGTAGGCCTATAAAAGTAATAAAAGTTTAAGTTTTTAATGATTCAAAAGCATTTTTACTGGTTACTATGGTTTCTTTCAAATTGTAAACCATTTATTTCATTGTTGCTTTTGATTTTGTCTTGCCCTTTTTGGTGTTGAATTTTATCAAATAATAAGAAAGAAAGGAAGTTGCAACGTGAATGTGGTTTTTTATTTTGAATAATTAGATTTTTGTATAAAAAAGCCTTTCAGACATTTTTTTCATACAAAACAAAAAGATTATTCAATAAATGAAACTGATTTTCTTAAATTATCGTTATGTAGAGTTTATTATCTTATTCTTTCAATGTGATTATTTAGATTTACTTTTACACTGAAGTTTGTTATAATTCTGCTGCTAACTTGTTAAAGGTTGTTGTTGGTCTTTTAGTTTAATCTAATACGCATCGAAATGTACTTTTAAAAGATTTTTGGTGATGAAAAATACTTTGTTTGAATAATGCAAACATTTCACACATAGTTATTGATTTGAATTTGAAACTGTAAAAAAATAGTTAATGGAATGTTCGAAACGTTGAATTTTTTCAAGCAATTCATGAAATGAAAGAGTGTTTTATAACTGTTTTCTCATGAATCATGAAAGCACCGTAGAGAGGATGCCTCCGAAGAACACTGCTGTCGAAATGAGGAAGCGTGGCTTGGGCAAGGGGGCAGACGATTTTAAGCAACATGACAACCTTTCAAGAATCGACAGTTTTGGGAACCTTCCTCAGCGCTTCGAAAAGGCCTCTCGTCTGTCCAGAAGTTTCTACGACTTTGTGGCGTTGGACGCCCACGCCGACAAGGCTCTTCCTCACCACCTGTCGTGCTGCTTTGACTTCAAAATCGACGATGTTTCCAAGAGTGGAGGGATTCGGAGTCCTAGTGTAAAGAGGTACAATTCCATTGGAGGAAGTCTAATTTCGTCATCTTCATCAAATGACGAAGAGGATTACGTGGCAGATAGTGGCGATGACAACGACGTTCAGAGCAGGGGTTCTTGCAACAGTCTCTTCAATGAGTCTTTTGACAACATTCTCAAGGACCAGCCTTGCGAGCAGACACACTGCAATAAGACCAGCTTTGTCATCAGGGGCAGTTATGATGATGATTCGGATCCTTGTCACCAGGGGGACGATAGTCTGGGGGGGCGCTTCAATATTGAAAGGACAATGCCAGACCTGAATTGGAACTACTTAGAGGCGGAGTTGCAGCGAGCCATGAGAGAGATGGACTCACAACAGCCTTCAAGCGCCCACCCAGTTACTGACTGTCCTGGTGTAGAGGGGGAAGAGTTGAAGCTGACAACTTGCAAAAAATATGAAATGGAGCCAATCATTGAAGAACCAGCTAACACCACTTCACTTCTGTCCTTATTGCAAGCACCATCATCATCACCAATACAACCACCCCACCCATCCTCTCCCAATACATCTACAATAACAAAAAAGACTGATGTTGCCTTAACAGATGACAACAACAACAGCACACAAGAATGTTGCAATAAGACGAATAATAAGGACAAAACCACAATGAATTACATTGACAACAATAATAACAATGGTGACAAAGTCACAAACAACGCAAATGATAACAGCAGCACAGACAACAACACTAAGGTTGTCACTGAAAGCCTAGACAACAATGGCACTATTGGCAAGTACTTGAGCACTCCTCGGCCGATTCGAGAACAGGTGCTGAAGAAAATGGTCCTTGAGGCCCAACATGAGCTCAACCAGTTTCACCATCCTTTCCACCACCACCATCACCATCATTACTATGACAACAGTGATGACGATGATGGTGGAGGTGATGATGGCAGTAGAGTGAAGAGGTTGTTTGTCAAGGGAAACATGCAGGTGTGTTTTATGAATGAGTTGGAGGAGGAAGAGGAGGAAGGAAAGAACCACCGAAGCTCGACTACTTACAACGAATCCGTCTGTGGTGGTGGCGCTTCTGAGACTCTCCTGTTCCACAACAACAAGAACCTTCTAGAAACACTCAATAATAAGAAACAACAGAGCAACTTACTCACAACTGATGGCTCCGACACGTCCACAACTCCTTCCCAGTACTCCACCCTGTCCTCTAACTGTTCTCAAATGGTGAGGTGTTGTAAATTGTGCACTCATCACTCCTCCACCCACCCACTTCCTTACCCACCACCCACCCACTTCACCCACCACCCACCCACTTCCCCACCCACCACCCACCCACCACCCACCCACTTCCTCACCCACCACCCACCCACTTCAAGCTCTCACTCCTCCCTCACCAACCCACCTACTCCAGTCATCTCGCAGCATGTTGCAGCCACTGCCCTGTTTGGTGCCCCACAAGAGTCGTTGTCATGGTGATGGGGGTTGTAGTTGTCATGGCGACTGCGTGGAGGAGAAGGGCAGACAGGAAGAAGGGTTTTGTCGACACGAGGACTTTTTCAAGAAACAGGCTCGTCTCCAGGCGCAAGCCAGGATCGCCCTGGCTCAGGTGCTCTCACTTGTGCTCTACAGCTTCGAAACACACACATACACACACACACACACACACACACACACACACACACACACACACACACACACACACACACACACACACACACACACATACACACACACACACACACACACACACACACAAACACACACAACATACAGGTTCGACCGATGGCAGCAATGCAGTCAATGCTGGAGAGACAGAGCAGGAAGAGGCACAAACAGGTGCGTTTGTTTGTATCTGTTTCTGTTCTTTTTTAACTGCCATTCTATTTTTTCTGTCTCTGTTTGTCCTTTTTAATCTGTTTTTTTTTCTCATTTTATTCCCAGTTTCCTATCATTACCGATTCTATTGCGTGTGTCAGCAGATCTCTGGTTTGCAATGAGGATATGACTCTCTATAGTTTGCAATGATGCAGGCGTTGGAGGGGGGGCTGGAGAGAAGGAGGAGTGAAAGTGGCTGGCAGGTGGGTGATCTCAACGTCTCTCAACTCCAGGTGATCGCCAACCACTTGCATGACGAAATCAATGGTGGGTGGCTGGTAGATGGTGGATGATGGATGAGTGGATGGTGGATGAGTAGATGGTGGATGGTGGATGAGTAGATGGTAGATGGTGGATGAGTAGACGGATGAGAGTGGTTGATTGAAAGGATTTAGGGATGGTGGATGAGTGGGTGGTTGAATGGTGGGACGATTGGGTAGATGAGGTAATAGTTGCGTTGGTTGATGAGTGACTAGATGGATGGACGAGTGGATGAGTAGAACTTCATGAGCAACTGCATGCCTTCTTGGAAGAGCTGAACGACGAGTTGATGGGGCTGCTGGAGGAGAGGGAGCAGTGCTGCATCGTGCAGGACTCCATCCTGGTTGACGTGGAAGACTTCACCAGGTGCTTGTTTGTCTTTATGTTTGTATGTTTATCTGTGTGCTTGCATGCTTATTTGTTTGTTTGCTTGTTTTTTTGTTTTTTTGTTTGTCTGTTTGATTGTCTGTCTGTTTTATTTTTGTATATATTTTCAGTTTGTAGCTTTAAACTTTTTGTGGTTAATGTTATTATACCAATATAACTATTTGTATCCATTGTATTGTATTTCATGCTTGTACGTTTAGTTTTCATTTCAAAATTCCACACAAGGTTGGCTGAGGAGTGGGAGTTTCGGAAGCTGCTGAACAGCAGCAACATCAAGAACTGACGCATCTTTCGTTCCGCCAAACCTGCAGCATACCGCCACAACGACCCAGCATGCAAGGAAGCTCCCGTGACTTCAATGCTGCATGACTTCCCAGGCCTTGCAAAGTTGTCTGGCGTCTCTGTACTTTTTTTTAGTCTACCGTGTACGCCATACTTTGTCTGTACTCTGTATTCCTTCTATTTGTCACTAGTCTACTGTTTTTTTCATCTCATTAGTCTACTGTTTTTTTCATCTCATTGGTCTACTCATACTTCTCGTTAGTCTTCTCGAACTCATCTCATTGGTCTACTCATACTTCGCATTAGTCTTCTCGAAGTCATCTCGTCAAACACCTTCACTTTCAAGCGGTTTTAAGGCGTCTGTTTTGTCGTGCGGATGCATGGCACATGAATGATGCAACAGGTCTTCAATCTTCAAAAGCAACTTTTGAGTCTGTGATTCATTGCAGTCTCGTGCGCCTAAGGCAAATATCAACAGTGTTGCTTCTTTCGGCCTTTTGATGTCTAGTTGTTGTGTCGTTGCCTTCTTTTCCTGGTGTGTTGTGTTGAATATGACTGCTGTATTCGTCAATGTAATTGTCTTCTTCCTTGTTAGGTTGTCTTTTCTCAGTTGAATTGTTCATGTGTTTCTTATCACTCTTGTCCCTTATCATGTTATGTGTCTTCATAAGCTGGTGTGTTACTTGTTGCTCAACCTGCTTGGTGCCTTACCCGTCTGTCATGCTGCTTTTGTTATTGCTTTCATCACTGATGGATGGATGAGTTGATAAATTGATGGATGAGTGAGTGAATGAATGAAAGGATGAATGGAAGGATGAAGGATTGTGCTCATTTCGACTTGTTACCTACAAAAGTTACTGCCTTACCACACGCTGTAATGCATGATGCAAGCGTTGATATTTATTCTTAGTCATGTATTCTTCGGATTTTCCAACTCCAGTATTTTCATTCGAATTAATTTATAATAAAATATCCGAAGACAACATTTTGAAATTATATTTCAAAAACCATTCAACGAGGACAATGCGAGAAGTCAAACTTAATTTTATTTAAGCTGCATTCGAAGGTAACCACCAAAGATGCTGCCATTAAAGCGGCTTTGAGGATGAAGAATGACAAAAAAAGATTACAAAAGTCAGGCTTCCTTCTCAACTCTTCCTATTAATCATTCCTCTTCCACAAACCCCTCTTCGCCTGAGTGTGGTGGTCACTTTGAGATATAACTAACCTACCTCATTATTCTATTTATAATTTTTTGTAAATCAATTATAGTTTTTCCATAATATTTGTTTAATTAAACTATAATGTTTATTCGATTATAACTATTAAAGTTCCTTATCGAAACAAACAATCTTTCACAGACTCCTACCTAAACATGAAATCTCTTACAACCAAGCCACACCACACCATACCGCCACACCACACCACAACAGCACCTTTCCAAATGTTGTAGGCTTCGTCATGCGGGGTGACCAGCGTGTCAATGTCCTTCCGCAACAACGCCAGGTCCCTGCTCAGGCACTCCAACAACACGTAGTTCCTGGTGCACCTGCCAGGCAGCGGTCGGAAGTCATCGAGCAGTAAGACTATGGCGATCGAGTGACCCAGTCAATGCGCCATGCAGGCGTACAAATCATTCCAGTGGCATTTGTTTTTAACTTTTTTTTTCAAGTTTTATTTATGACTATTTCAACTAGCATCGTAATAAAATTTCGGAACAGATTTCAAATTTTGATTTTCAAATTCCGAACGACTTTCAGCTCCGAACACATCCTCTTGTGAGACTCACCTTTGTACCAGGTTGTCGGCTGCTGGCAGTCTGAGAGTCGACAGTTTCGACACGAAGTAGTGAGAAACATCGATGTTCTGTGGTGAAGAGAGGAGTGTCAGGTGTCGATGAAGTCATGGTGTCAGGTGTCGATGAAGTCATGGTGTCAGTGATTTCCATGCTTCAATGATATTCAGGGGTCCAATTATTTAAATATTTGCTTATCAAGTTTTTTTGAGGGAAAAATTCCAATGACAAGAACGACGTCTCTGTGTCTTTATCGCTTAAAGGAGGTGGTAATTTAATAAATGTGGTTGAAAGTTGGAGAAGGTTTAATAGATATTTTTCAAAAATGCACATTACCTTCAAGTTTTTGGCATATCGCAGTCTGCAGCGAATATTGTGCAGCGTATACGTTCCGAACTTGAGGAGTTGGTCGTACAAGGTGGTGTAACGGTGTGTGGCGTAGATTTCTTGTGCTTCTTCTGAGGGGACAGTAGTTCGCAGTTGGAGGTGGTCGTGGGGTTAATTAGGAAGGAATTATGAGGTTTGTTTGTATAAAAACAAAGCAAGTGATTGCGAGGTTCAAAGCAGTGGAAATAAAGAGGACAAATAAGTGAGAGGAAAAAAAAGTCGGGGGAAAATGAAAAGTGGATGAGGAATGGATGAGAGCTGGAATGGGGAGTGGGGGAAGAGTGGATGAGGAGTGGATGAGGAGTGGATGAGGAGTGGATGAGAAGTGGGTGAAGAGTGGATGAAGAGTGGGTGGAGAGTGGGTGAGGAGTGGATGAGGAGTGGATGAGAAGTGGGTGAAGAGTGGATGAGGAGTGGGTGGAGAGTGGGTGAGGAGTGGATGAGGAGTGGGTGGAGAGTGGGTGAGGAGTGGATGAGGAGTGGATGAAAAGTGGGTGAAGAGTGGATGAGGAGTGGGTGAGAAGTGGGTGAAGAGTGGATGAGGAGTGGGTGGAGAGTGGGTGAGGAGTGGATGAGGAGTGGGTGAAGAGTGGATGAGGAGTGGGTGAGGAGTGGATGAGGAGTGGATGAGGAGTGGATGAGGAGTGGATGAGGAGTGGGTGAAGAGTGGATGAGGAGTGGGTGGAGAGTGGATGAGGAGTGGGTGAAGAGTGGGTAAAGAGTGGATTAAGAGTGAATGAAGAGTGGATGAAAAGTGGATGAGGAGTGGATGAAAAGTGGATGGAGAGGGGATGAGAAGTGGGTGAAAAGGGGATGAGAAGTGGATGAACAGTGGATGAAGAGTGGGGGAGGAGTGGATAAGGAGTGGATGAGGAGTGGATGAAGAGTGGATGGAGAATAGGATGGAGCATAGGATGGAGCATAGGATGGAGCATAGGATGGAGCATAGGATGGAGCATAGGATGGAGCATAGGATGGAGCATGGGATGGAGCATGGGATGGAGCATGGGATGGAGCATGGGATGGAGCATGGGATGGAGCATAGAATGGAGCATAGGATGGAGAATAGGATGGAGCATTGGATGGAGGGACCGTCTCTGGCTAGCTGAAGCAGTGCCATCATCCATGAGACGTACTCGAAGGCGTGTGCCGTGAAGTCGTTGAGGTTCTGTTGAGTTGTCATTACCAATCCCTTCAAGTGTAACATCCATGCCATCAATCATCATTTTCATCAATTTCTGCATCACTGCATTACATAGTAAAAGCCAGAAAACAATAGTAATACGATACAATACAAAAAAAACGATACAATACAAAAAAAACGATACAATACAAAAAAAACGATACAATAGACTAGTAATACAATACAATACAATAGTAATAGGATATAATACAATGGTAAAACGTCAAAATACAATTTAAAAACAATACAAATACGAGTCCTAGTATAGAGGCATAAATGCCAGGGGGTTGGAGGCCACTTTACCGCGTTGTAGTTGGAGGTTTGGAAGGAAGCCAGAGGTTTGAAGGAAGGCAGTTGACGGGTCAGTGCTGAAGTCTCTTGCAGGGCCTCCTGCAGGTCTTCATGCGGCAATACCTCCTCCGCCTGTTTGCAATGTTCGGTGTTTGCATGTTCACAAATATTCATTTGTTAGCGTATCCAAAATGTTTCTTTGTTCGCATAGCACACACATCAGCAGAGTTCACAAGGCACACAGCTGATGACATCACCATTTTCGCCTGGAGGCTCCTTATCTTCTGCGACACGTGCCTAATGAGGTCTGAAACTGCTTGGAAGCTCTTGGAGTGTTCGTACATTTTGTACTTCTGTCTCTCCTCCTGTTTTTGTTCCGGAGTCGATCATACGGACACACACACACACGCACACAAGCACAGACACACGCGCGCACGCATGCACACACACACACACACAAACACACACACACACACACACACACACACACACACACACACACACACACACACACACACACACACACACACACACACACACACACACACAAACACACACACACACTTACCGTACTGTTGGCTTTGACGGCAAGGAGTCTTTCAAAGTCCTTGTGGGCCTCTGTCATCTCGTCACACATGGCTTGGAGGTCAGGGTGGGGAGGAGTGAAAGAGGAGTGTCCCAGTGTGGCAAAAAAGAAAAAGATAGTGATGATTAGAGAGGATGCTACTGTTTTCATCATTGCTGCAGGGGTTCTGTCGTTGGAGGTAGTTGAATGGTGTTGGAAGGGGTTGTTGGAGTGTTGTGGTGAAAAGGTTTTTATTGAGTTCTTGTTGAGTGGTTGTTGTAGAGTAGTTACTGCGGCGGTTGTTAGAGGGTTGTGGAATGGTTGTAGAACGTGAGTTGAAAGTCTCATGAGCAAGGGACAACCCCTTATAAAGGCTCACAAACACTGGGATGCTAGCCAACTGCCTGCTTAAGTGCCTGAGTGCACTTTTAAGCGCCCTATTTCTGCCACTACTACTTTTCCCGCTACTACTACTACTACTACTACTACTACTACTACTACTACTACTACTACTACTACTACTACTACTACTACTACTACTACTACTACTTCTACTACTACTACTACTACCGCTACTATTACTATTGCTACTACTACTACTACTACTACTACTACTACTACTACTACTTCTACTACTACTACTACTACTACTACTACTACTACTACTACTACTACTACTACTACTTCTACTACTACTACTACTACTACTACTACTTCTACTAATACTACTACTACTACTACTACTACTACTACTACTACTACTACTACTACTACTACTACTTCTACTACTACTACTACTATCGCTACTATTACTATTACTACTGCTGCTACCACTACTTCTACTACGTCTACCAGTTGCAAATACTAAAAACACTAATGACCTTAATTAAAGTACTAATAAGCCATGGCGTTTATTTTCAAATCGAATAAAAATAATGAAGTGGGTTTCCATAAATAGCATGAGGAACTGTTAATGAGTAAAAATAAAATGATTTCTTCAATTACTGCTACTATTTCTGCCATTCTATTCTATTTTTACTTTTTTGAAAACACCAAGTGGAATAATTATTTCATAAACCTGATAACTTCATAATAAAGTTTGATAATAGGCATAACAAGTAGGATTGTCTCACTCGTCACGAAGGCCACAGCTTGTGAGGACAACTGAGCAGACCCACCCCCTGCACCTTTATAACCCCCATCAATCAATACATTTCTTGTCACACCGCTACCACTATCGACCCTCCACAACCCATTTCCAATTTTGAGCTTTCAGAATCAATATTTGAGTTGTTGCCTTGTCTTGCAAGGCTTGTCTCATGTTTTGAACATCAGCCCTACCACTTTTTTTCTATCGTCTGTGGGCTAGTGGTTAGCTAGCTACGCCGTAAAGCGTAATCTCCTGGTTCAATTCGGGGTTAAGTTCGCTTTTTGGTTCTGAAAAAGCAGCAACTAACGAAGCAGACACTCTACCAATGCGGCTTAGTCGCCTGGTAGCCCACAAGTGCTCGCAACCGATTCTCTAAAGGCTCTTTTGAAAGCTTGTTGAAAGGCGCTATAAAAATGCCTTTATTTGCTTTAAAAGCTGTCTTCTTGAAACATGAAACCACATAATTTTTTATTCAAATATATATAAGTTTTTTTTACTACAAAATATGTTGTCATTTCCATAACACACAAATTCGACTCGAAGGCCTTTTAAAGTTTTTTTACAAAACGGGTTGTTTTTAAGTCTTGAAGATTAAACGCTAGATAATCTATCAAAAATACCACTCTGAAAAATCGCTTCGAAAATACGTTTGGAAGCATGCAGGCAGCCAAGTGAACCATATATTCGCTCTTTGCAATATTCATCGCTCCCAAGGCGCCAGGTTCGTGTGTGTGGACCATTCTTCACGCACACCATCAATTCCTCACGTTCCGCTTCGATTTTTTGTACCAACGTTTGAACTTTGCTTCATTATACCGCAAATATTTTTGAATTACTCTGACAAAACTACCCGTTCACTCACCACCACCCCCACCTCGTCATTCTCACAACATCACAACCACTGCCATTGCCGCATCGTCATCTCAGCACCACACCAGCACTATCACACCATTACTATCAACATAACACTACAATAACAACGCCACACCATTACAACAACACCCCATCATCACCATACACCACCCCAACAACACTACAACACCACCACCACCATCACAGCATCAGAAGGTTCTCACACGACTTGGAGCACCTTCCAACCCCCATGCCGACCAGACGGTGCAAAAGACCCCTCTTGGAGCGGGGCAAACATCCCACCCGACACTTCGTTTCACGTGACTCGACCTCTTTCCGCTTGGTGACGTCATGAAATTTACGATCCTGCTGCAGCCTCACTTGCTTGACGATGCCCACCAACAAATCATCCACCTGGCGTCGATGCGACGATCAATGTGGCGATCGATGTCGGTGAAAAGCAAGGAACATAATGGGTGATTTTGAAGTGGTTCGGTTGTGTATTTGAAAGGTATTTGGAGGGAGTGAGAAGATTTCTCACCTTGTGGTTGAGAATGGCCGATACATCAATGTACTTGCTGTTGTGGGTGCCTGCGATCATTCTGCCCTCTGAGGGTGCAAAATCGGGTGTCAATCTTTCGATAATCGAAAATTCGATTAACGATTTTCAAAACTCAAAAGTTGATATTAGACATTCAAACATCGGTATTTTGCTTCCACAAACAACCATCACACATGCCTTCAATCAAGGCCCTTGTTCAACGTGTCCATACAAGCTTTTGATGCACTAATACGCCATCCACTCACAAATTTACCACAGTACAATCCAACTTCTAACTCAACATCAAATTTTCCAAAAAGTAATCTCAATCACCCACCGATCCATTCACCCATGCACCCATGCATCCACTCACGCATTCAACCATCAATCACCCATGCCCCCACTCACGCATTCATCCATCATTCACCCATGCACCCACTCATGCATTCACCCATGCATGCATCTTTCCACAGGCACCTTCTTTACTCACGATGCGACACCTCTCGAGGTCGCTCTTGTTTGCAACCACGATGACAGGCTTTGAGTTTGACCTCCTTCTTTCTACTCCTCTTCGTTCTCTTCCTCCTCTTCCTCCTCTTTCTTCTCCTCCTTCTCTTCCTCCTCTTTCTCCGTTTTCCTCTTCTTTCTCCTCTTTTCTACGTCTCGTCTGCCTCTCCTTGCTGCCGACCAAAGTCTCACTGCTGGAGCAGCTTTCACTTGCGGAAGTACCACTGGCAGACTGGCTAGAGGGTCTGTGGCGACCATGGTACCTGGAGTAGCCCTCTCTTCGAGCCCTCTCTATATCCTCCTTCTCCCTAATCTCGCGCAGCAGCTTGGCCGCCTTACGGAAGGTCTTCCTATCGGTGATGGAGTACACGATGACGTAACCATCCACGTCATACTCCCGCCACACGTGGAGGTCCTGGAGGGGGTGTGGAGAGGTGGTGTGTAGGGCTGGTGTGCAAGGGAGGGTGGTTTGAAGCACCTGCTAACCCCGGTGTAAGGAAGGTCAATGAACTCCATTACAGACTCTTCTCCTTCCAACATCACTGGGATCGGTATCGAAATTCCGTCGTCTGAGTGTTTGTGTAAGTCTGTGTGTGTTTTTATATGTTCGTGTGTATATTTTTGTGTGTTTGTGTGGGTCTTTGTGTGTTTGGGTATGTTTGTATGTGTTTGTGCATGTTTTTATGTAGGTTAGTGTAAGTTTGTGTGTTTTTGTTCACATTTTTGTTGTTGAAAACAACACAAAAACAGGTTATTGCAAAACCATTTCAGTTTGCTGTTAGTACAGCGAAATAATTTAAAAATTTCTCAAGAAAAAGCTTAAAATGTGATGAAAGTGTTTTGATATGGTCAAATTGTTTCAAATAGCTCTTTAACTTTTTTAGTGTTTCTGGAGTGATGAAGACTACAGACTCAATCAAAAGTTCTCAAAGAAAGCCACCGTAAGAGGCTGTTATATATTCAGCCACACGAACAAACACATTAATGTGTCCTTTCACATTGGAGACACGTCATAAAAAACATAAATGTTGACTTGCTTTACCATTTTCAGTGTTTTAAGGAATTCTTTTGGCAATAAAAGGTGCCGTGAAAAAAATTGCGTTTTTTTTTTAACAAAAAAAAAGGATGGAATGTTTTGGAGAGATTAAAAGAGCGACCACATACTTTGCAGAAACGTAAGCCATTTATAAGCTTTTCAAACATTTCGTCAAGTTTTTCAGTCAGCATTTGCAGGTTTGGCTTCTTGTAAGCAGCTCGTCAAAAAAAAATTTTCTCAATTTTTCAAGGTTTGAGAAGCTTTTGAGAAATGAGAGAGATTTTCAATTACAAAAACGTTTTATGTAACTTTCTGAAAGGTTTGTGGGGCTTATTAGAGTGAGTTTGTGTGTCTGAAACCTGATGCGCATCTCAAATAGAATTATTTTTCCAAATAAATTTACAAAATTTAAAAATACTTCTCTTAATAAGGCTCATTAAAGAGTTTTTTTTAATTGAAATTACTTTACTTTTCACCATTGTTTCAAATTAAACTTTTTTCAAATAATGGCAATGTCAAATAATGGCAATGAAATTTGCGGAAACTAAATTATTCGTGGCTTAGTGGTTTGAAACACACACACACACACACACACACACACACACACACACACACACACACACACACACACACACACACACACACACACACACACACACACACACACACACACACACACACACACACACACACACACACACACACACACACACACACACACACACACACACACACACACACACACACACACACACACACACACACACACACACACACACACACACACACACACACACACACACACACACACACACACACACACACACACACACACACACACACACACACACACACACACACACACACACACACACACACACACACACACACACACACACACACACACACACACACACACACACACACACACACACACACACACACACACACACACACACACACACACACACACACACACACACACACACACACACACACACACACACACACACACACACACACACACACACACACACACACACACACACACACACACACACACACACACACACACACACACACACACACACACACACACACACACACACACACACACACACACACACACACACACACACACACACACACACACACACACACACACACACACACACACACACACACACACACACACACACACACACACACACACACACACACACACACACACACACACACACACACACACACACACACACACACACACACACACACACACACACACACACACACACACACACACACACACACACACACACACACACACACACACACACACACACACACACACACACACACACACACACACACACACACACACACACACACACACACACACACACACACACACACACACACACACACACACACACACACACACACACACACACACACACACACACACACACACACACACACACACACACACACACACACACACACACACACACACACACACACACACACACACACACACACACACACACACACACACACACACACACACACACACACACACACACACACACACACACACACACACACACACACACACACACACACACACACACACACACACACACACACACACACACACACACACACACCCACACACACACACACACACACACACACACACACACACACACACACACACACACACACACACACACACACACACACACACACACACACACACACACACACACACACACACACACACACACACACACACACACACACACACACACACACACACACACACACACACACACACACACACACACACACACACACACACACACACACACACACACACACACACACACACACACACACACACACACACACACACACACACACACACACACACACACACACACACACACACACACACACACACACACACACACACACACACACACACACACACACACACACACACACACACACACACACACACACACACACACACACACACACACACACACACACACACACACACACACACACACACACACACACACACACACACACACACACACACACACACACACACACACACACACACACACACACACACACACACACACACACACACACACACACACACACACACACACACACACACACACACACACACACACACACACACACACACACACACACACACACACACACACACACACACACACACACACACACACACACACACACACACACACACACACACACACACACACACACACACACACTGGACATTTAACGCACTACCACACTGTCACAAAAGCCTAGTCAATTGTTTAAACAGTTAAAGCAATAGAGAAAGGCTAAAAGCCTCAGTACTGAAAAGCTTATTTGAATGATAGTTTACGATACAGTGGCCATGTTCCATGCTACCTCGGAAGCCACCGTGGAAGGCAGTGACGAAAAAGCTCTGAGCTCCGAAGCTTCCTGAGCCCCTCAAGAGCCTGCTTCGTGGCAGGCAGTCTGTTATGTAACTGACCGTGTTGCTTATATGGACTGTTATGCTTTAGTTATGTTGCGTCAGCCCAAGCTGATGTGGTCCTACTAAGGCAGTCGAACATGCAACAAAGATATTTTCTAGTGCTTGAGAAGCAAAGGTTCGCTTGTTGGCACTAATTAGAACATGTGGCCAGCCTTTTGGATGTCTTTTAATTGTCTTCATCAAGTCCTCCTTTTTAGAAATATTTTTCTCTTCAGTTCTCTGCTGTTGTCATGATGTTTCCTGTACATCGCAAACTCTTCTTCCAAAAAACTTGAAATCCCAAATGACTGAATCGCCAATGCAACACACAACGTGTCAGAGAAGTTTGAAGTGGTAGTAGTGAGAGAATAACTCTAGTAATGGAAAAGATAGCGGTCTGATGTGATGAAGGGAGGACGGTGGTTGGATGTGATAATGAATGAAGGACGGTAGTTGGGTGTGATAATGAATGAAGGACGGAGTTGTTTGTTGTTGTGTGCCACGACTTATCAGCACCCTTACTGATTCTCATCAATCACATTTGGCGGTTGCTAACCTGCGTCCAATGTCTGTCAAGGCGGTCTTCTAATCTATCATCGTCCCCCCTCCATTCGGCTCAATTCGTCAGAGCATTCAATTAAAACGTAAATTACCTTTTCAAGGGGTGCTTCCAGCTGATGAATACGCTTCATTCCACCTTGCTCACTCTATTCTAGGCTAATCAAACATCCCAGAGAGCGTAATAAGATGATTTTGCGAAAAAGACTTTTTGAAAATATTTTCTGGACTTACAGAAGATTTAAAATCGCTCCATAAAGGAACTTTCGGCCCAAAAAATACACGGTGTGGCTTATCTTGAGGTATAGCCTATTGAAGCTCATTTTCCGAACTTCTAAAAGTTGCGCGCGATTTTTAAAATCATTTTCAGTTTTCAAAAAATCTTCTCAAGTTTGGAGTTTAATTTTTAATTTAGAAACTCTGTTTCCATCTGCAGATGCTGCTGCGGAGGAGCAATAGGTGAGCATTGACGTAGGACCACTGTTGGATGAGTTGCGCACAGGTCTTTTCTGACTCAATCAGAAAGCTCAAAAGGATCTTTTGTTTGAATCAGAACTCTGTCTCTGCTTCATTCGTCGATGAGACTGACGTTGCTAACACAAACGCTCGAGAATTATTTTGCTGCACAGAATTTCTAATTAGTTCTCAAAAGTTCCACAGTCCCCGAGAGGCAACACTTTTTAAGCAACACTTTTCGCTTTTTCAATGCTTTTTAACTTACTCTTTTTTTTTCCATTTTTCTGATTATCCATTCATCCACTCATCCATCAACTCATCCATCCACTCATCCATCCACTCATCCATCCACTCATCCATCCACTCATCCATCCACTCATCCATCCACTCATCCATTCAACTAATTGTCTATCCACTCATCCAATCATTTATCAACTTCAATTATCCACTCATCCATTTTTCTAACCATCTATCCATCTACGTTTACCCTGTACTTTTTCCAACCTTTTCAGTCTCTCAGCAAACACACACCAAACACCCACTAAAAACCCACCAAACACCAACCAAACATCCACCAAAAACCCACCAAACACCCACCAAACATCCCCCAAAAACCCATAAACACCCATAAAAACCTAAAAACACCCACAAACGTTCACAAACATCCACGAACACCCACAAACACTCACCAACAACCCAAAAAACACCCACCAAAACTGGTGTTTTCAGCGGCCATATGTTCCGATGTGACGAACTGTTGGGCCAGTGCCGTCTTGCCTACTCCAGGCCCCCCCAACATCAGCACCCTGTACGACACAGCTTGAGGTGATATCGAAGGCTGTCTATGGGAGGAAGGATTGAATGAGTTAGAAAGAGGGGTGGGAGGGTGGAAGAAGTGATAAAGAGGGGTGGGAGGGTGGAAAAAGTGATAAAGAGGGGTGGGAGGGTGGAAAAAGTGATAAAGAGGGGTGGGAGGGTGGAAAAAGTGATAAAGAAGGGTGAGAGGGTGGACGAAGTGATAAAGAGGGGTGGGAGAGTGGAAAAAGTGATAAAGATGGGTGGGAGGAAAGATAATACGGAATGGAAGAGTAAAAAAAGAAGGTTTCAATGATTTTAAAAAGGCACAATGAAAAGAGGAGGTTTGACGAAAGGTAACAATGGCAGAGTGAGCTAATTATTTGATTGGAAGATTGTTGAACATTTTTGAAAAATGTTAGTGACTTTAGAGTGAGTGTATGAGGCCTGAGATGGCTCTTGCACCAGAATAACATTGATTTTGTGTTATTTATTTATTTATTTAATATATTTTTGTTTCATTATAATAACTTTACTTGTATTCCGATGTAATGTGTCAATGTTTCGTATGGTTGTGGAATCAAAACTATTCGTAAAATGGCTTAGGATCCAATATCCAAGCAACGAGTAAAACCGTTCATCTCCATAGAATGCATTGATTAGATTAGATTCACAAACGCCTTTACTAAATTTATTTATAAATGCTTCAATTGGATTAAATTAGCAATTTTGTTGATCAGATTAGATTTACAAATTCCTTGATTAGCTTATACAATACAATACAATACAATACAATACAAACACGAATATTATTATAGTGGCATTAACCCCGTAGAGTTTCGAAACCACAGCTTATACTAAAAGCAACAGAACCTGCTGAAGCGGTGACTGGTGGCAGGCCTGTGGAAAGAGGAAACAGACAGCCGGGATGGGTAGCCGGCGGGAGAGAGGTCTGTGGAGATGGTGTTGGAAGGCTCAGGTGCCACTTCATCTCCTGTGGGATGGATCAACTCTGATGTCAACCTTTTGGTAAAACTTTTAGCGACATTCAAAAGGCGTGCGTTTAACTGGAAACTTAAAATGCAATGGTACAACTGGTGATTTCAAAGCAATTTTAAAACTGAAGGTAACTTCATCTGGTGCCGAAGTCGTTGGCCACACAAATTGCAAAAACACGTCCTAAAATAACCACACAATGAGCTCAATTTATAAACCAATCGAAAGCTGCAAACAAAAAAAAACAAAGACGATAAACACATCAGACTGCTGTTGTGTGTTGCTTCCATTATGTGAAACTCAGAGCCTAATTAACAAAGACAAAACATCTCTTCAATCCTCCTCCTGCAATTATACCTTCTCTTTCCAGTCCGTTGACTCGTAAAACACACACACATACACACAGTGATCTTGAAAAAAGGAAGCGAAGAAAGCTGGCTGATTATTAGTTTCCATAAATGAATAGTATGAAAAACCTTAAAACAAATTTTTTTCGAGCACTGTCATTGGAAATCTCCAGATCCGAATTGAAAAAATATTCTCAATTGTTCGTGTATTTCCTTCATTTGAACATTCGTCAAACCTTGAAGTTTCCAACAAAACAAACTTTTTTCAAAAAGATTTTTCGGTAGTTAATGACAACGTTTGAAAGAAACGTTATTTTCAAGTTGGTAGCCATTAAAATTAAATTGGAAAATTTCTTTTTCAAGTTTAAATTTTTTTCTCTTTGTCATGGTTCAAAACATTATTATTTATTTCGGAGTCATCTTGTATAAGATTGTGTAACCTTGACTTTCTATGACTGTCCATTGATTGGATGGTATAAATAAACTTAAAAAACTAAATGGTCATAACACCAAATAGATGAAACAAATGGCAAATGATGAATTACGCTCGTATGCTTTCTCATTTCTTTTCAAGGGACCATTTTTCAGCATTTGAACAGCATCAACGCTATACAATTTTTCGATCAGTTCAGATTAATATGCTGTGGATTGTTCATTTGTTACTCAAAACTTGGCTGCTAAATCACTCAACTGATTACATAGCCAGTTTAAGGACGGAGTCTTGGTTCAGTTATTTCAATAATATACAGGCTGAAACGACAGGTATGAATGAAGAATGAAATTTTTTTTTCAAAAGTGTTTTTCAGATGAACAATTTATTCAAATAAAAAACTTTTTCTTAATGACCAGTTTTTTTTACTTTTTTACGCACTTTTGCTTCTTAAACAACAAATCACCTCAATAAGCACACATCGAAGTGCGTATCTGCCTCGCGCATTCTGCTACGCATTAGCAGATGACAGACACTCATGCACGCAGTGACCCTTCCACCTTGCTTGCACACCTCTCCAAGCTCGTAACCGAAATCAGCCGCAAGAGATTCATTCGACTCAAACATCACACCACCACTGGCCTTTTCGGTCTGCTCCCGCATACGAACCTTTGCAGACCGCATTCACTATCTTTGTGACTTTTTTACGTGAATAGCTTCAACCCTCCCATCACTTCTCACTCTTTATTATTTCCCTGAGGTTTTTCTGCCTGCCAATCACACCATGCATCTAAAACTATACGTTTTGTATTCGTTCGCCCGTCTCTAAACTCTGAATACAAAGGCTGACGTTTGAAGTATAATGCATTTCCGACAACAAGCAATAAAAGCCCTTGAAAAACACACAAAAACATCCAGAGGCACATGCACACGTACCTTGGAACATACACGAAAAAATGCTGGCGGTTCGGTTCCTCTTGGCAGCGCTGTAGCAAACTCCAGGGATGAACTCACCCTCAGTGAGGCCCTGAGACTCGAGGCCATTGCTGTCCTGCAAGTCAGGCGTGAAGGAGGGCAACGTGATCACCTGCAGAAATGATGTCATCGTAGGGATGTCATCGTTATGACGTAATCATATAACAACTTCAACGGTGCCCTTTCGACACCTTCAGTCGTGAGTCATCCTAAAAAGAAGAAAATGAATAAGGAATTGGAAAAATAATACAAAGAACTAACAAAAATTTAATATAAAAAAACCAAAGATACAAAGAAGACAAACAACAAAACACAAAACAACAGCAGCTAACACCTCGTCTCCGTCATTGACGAGGCCTCCGTCGTGGTTGAGGCTGAAAGAGCGGCGTCTGCAGAAGGTCATGACGGGTGCTCTGAAGGCGATGGAAAAGCGGGAGGAGTCCTTGCGGAGCGCCTCTGAAGTCTGCGCTAAAGGACTGAACTGAGTGGACTGCTTGCGTGGCTGGCTGGGCGTCTGAAAGGTGACCGAGGGTCGGTGGGACGAGGTGGTGCTGCATGATGTTTTGTGGCTTGAAGCTCGCATGGAAGAAGACAAAGTATTGTTTTTGTTCAATGAAAAAGTTTGGTCTGGACGTTGTGTGAAGTTAAGGTCAGATTGGTTTGAGGCGTCGATGGCGAGGGAGGGGGGGCACGAGGGAGGCACGACGAGAAGGTTAGTGCCGAAGGAGACTTGGCCTCGAGACCTGCTCTTTGAGTATCTTCCGGGTGTCAGAGTCCGTTTGAGTTTCAACTGCTCCGTGGCACAAGAGCTGCTCTGGCTGGGCAGCTCTTTCCCCTTGTCTGGCTCTTCGTCGGAAACAAACGAGTTGTAAAAGAGGGGTGACACAGGCTTTTTGTGCTTGAAACTCGAGCACTTTTTGAATTTCTTCTCTTTCACATTAAAAATTGTATTTTGGGTTTTTTGAAAGTTGTACGGTAAGTGGTTGCAGTTTTCCTTGAAACTGGCCGCGGCGGCAGAGGTGGTGAAGACGACGGGAGGACTCTTAGACTCCGACGGAGGCATTCTGAAGGAGGAAGTTCGCTTGGAGTTCTTGGAAGAAGTTTTGAGGATGGCCTCCGAGTGCCTGCGCATGATTTCGTGTCCCTGCAGGCGTTTCTTGTTCTCAGCAAACTCGCACAGCACCTTCAAAATGCCTTTGTCCTTGCCACTGGCGAGAGGAGAGCTGACCCTGTTCACCATGCTCTTGGAGCGGTTGTGGCGGTCCACGAACGCGCCACTCTGCAGCGCTTTGAGGTTCGCCTCCTCTTGCACACCAGGCGCTGCTGCCTTGTGCAACACCTTGTGTCGCAGCACTCCGTACAAGCTGCCTCCACTGTTGGCCCTTGCCCTGTACGTGGCATGATTCCTAGTTGTCGTGACAGGCGTTTGAGGTAAGGGAGAAATAGAAGAATTGGACAAAAACAAAGAAAATTCAATTAAATGGGAAATTGATCAAATGAAAAATCAATTAATTAATCCCCATTAGCTCAAACACTCGAACAAAAAAACAAACAAATGAACATTCCTACAAACAAACGAACAAATGTACGTTCCCACAAACAAACAAATGAACATTCCCACAAACAAACAAACAAATGAACGTTACCACAAACAAACAAATGAACATTCCTACAAACAAACGAACAAATGAACATTCCTACAAACAAACGAACAAATGAACATTCTCACAAACAAACGAACAAATGAACATTCTCACAAACAAACGAACAAATGAACATTCCCACAAACAAACAAATGAACATTCCCACAAACAAACAAATGAACATTCCCACAAACAAACAAACAAATGAACATTCCCACAAACAAACAAACGAACAAATGAACATTCCTACAAACAAACAAACAAATGAACATTCCCACAAACAAACAAACAAATGAACATTCCCACAAACAAACAAACAAATGAACATTCCCACAAACAAACAAATGAACATTCTCACAAACAAACGAACAAATGAACATTCCCACAAACAAACAAATGAACATTCCCACAAACGAACAAATGAACATTCCCACAAACAAACAAACAAATGAACGTTCCCACAAACAAACAAACAAATAAACATTCCTACAAACAAACAAACAAATGAACATTCCTACAAACAAACAAATGAACATTCCTACAAACAAACGAACAAATGAACATTCCCACAAACAAACAAACGCTCAAAAAACCTGCATTCGTCGAAGTCGTCCATCTTAAGTATTTCTACCATGTCCTCTTCCAAACTTTTGCTGGAGTCCTTGGAGCCGGTAAGTTCTCTTGTCCAGGGCAGGCTCTGTCTCTGCTGGCTGCCTGTGAGCCCGCCCTGCTTGTGCCTTTGAGAGTAGCTCTTTTTGAGCCTCAGGTTCTGGTGGCGAATCCCTTTTTGTGACGAAAAGTTGCTTTGGAGGTTGGTCTTGTGGCCAGTGTGTTGCAGGCGTGGCTGGTTGGAAAGGAAGCACAAGGAGTCGAGGGAGGATTCGCTGTTACTGGTAAAGATGTCTGCCTCCAAGGGCCTCCGCATCCTTCTCCTGCAGGGAGATTATATTACCTGTGTAATGTTCATGGTTACCATGCAGGGTCTCGTAGTTAGTTTTTGCTATTTTTAATAAACTTTCTTTCTGTAGAGACTTTTACGGCTTAATGGATTATTTAAATTTAATTTGTAATTAAATTTTTACATCGATTATTCTCGTTTTAAAGCCGAAATGGTTCGAAATGGTTTTAAAAGTTCCATACTTTGAATTTTTTGGCAAGAAAAGTTTTAAAGATTCATGCAGACAAGGTTCAAACGACTTCGTGCAGAGAACAGTGGTGGTCCTTCAGAAGAAAGTCGTTGAACGACCAGAGAAGTAAGAAGGAAAAAAAGATGATAAAAAAGAGAATGGAGAAGACGAAGAGGATAGAAAGAAGGATGGAGAAAAGGGAGAAATAAGACAGAAAAGAGTTTGATGTTTTTGGTGTTATAATAATTTGCATTTATTTAAATTCTTGTTAAAGTTTCATGAGTTCTCAATACCAGCATTATTCTTGCTTTCTTTCATTCTTATCATTTCATCATTTCATCTTCCACACTGACGACCCTCCAAGCACTATATGATTTCCTTATGTAATTGTTTTCAATTTTTCTATATGAAACCTTCAAATATAAAATCGCTCATTTCGCCGCTGCCAGTCTTATTTAATATGCATTCGCGCTCGCTGGCAGCTATTTATTCTTCCACAAATATAAACTAATTTACTTTGCAACAATATTCATTTTCTCTTGTTCTCGCCACCACACTTCTTAAAAAACCTTCACAAGTTTATTTTCAATTTAGTTTTTTCTAGTTTTTTATACTCTTTTTCAGTTTTTTCAAGTCTTGAATAATTCATTTTTCGGATATGACGGGCTTTCTAATTCAATTTTCAAACGGCCATCTTTGATTTTCGTCTCCAGTTCGACAAAGATTCTCACTTCCTCACCACTCTGAGACTCTTTCTCCCGCAGCTGTTCCCCTTCACGAACCTTCCAGAGACGCAGAAACAACATACAGAAAACAATCTATTCGTTTAAAAATTCTAGCCGCAATGGTATATAAAACCAACAACAATAGCAACAACAGCAACAACAACAACAGCAACAACAACAACAGCAACAACAACAACAGCCACAACAGCAACACCAACAACAGCAGCAGCAACAACACTTTCAGTAAAAACAGTGACCACAACAACAACAATAACAACAACAGCAGCAACCCTTCAGTCATACCACTCCACTAAGGTTTCACACAATATATTTGCTAATGCTTCCACACACGCAAGGCTCACTCGACGAGCTTGTCAGCGCACAAAAGTTACAATGGAGCTGAGGGTTTGAATAGCCAATGGACGGGTCAAAGAGGAAGGAGGGATTATCAAAGTAATGAAACATTCCTGCGGGACTCATTGGCTTATAATATCGTGTAATTGCATTAGTTGACCATCAAGACAATAGACTTTCAGTGGGCTCAGGAAAAACAGACGGTATGAATAACATGCGCTTAACAAGTAAAAGCACCCACTTTGTGAGAAAAACTTTTCTATGAATGATTGAATGGTGGAATCGGCGTGAAATTGAAAAGAGAATTATTTGTTTGGTTTAAAAGATTTTGTGCGCTAGATCGTTTCATAAATTTTGAAAATATTTCAAAAGCAAATGTCTGAACAGTGTTTCCTCCAAGCACTCTGGTAGGCTTGTACACGCAAGCACCACAAGACTTCATTGTTTGATATGATTTAGGCAGTTCGAGGTTGTTTTTTTTTTCAAAATATTTTTGAATGTATAGAAAATAATTTTGAATAATGAACGAAGGCCGAAAGGGCTTTATAGTTGCGCAGTCGAACGTGTGTACAATTCATCCTCAATCACCTCTGAACAGGCCGCAGTGCTTAAGAGGTGCTTCTATCAGACAAACACGTTTTTTCAACAGACATTTTTATCCTTTTTGAAAAGTTTTTTTCTTTAATTTTTCGAGATTATTGTGTCGCTGGGGGGCGGAGGATGAATGCAGGGAGGTGTTGAAGACGTGGAGTGGATGTTTCGCAGATAGTCACTCGCTGGAGAATTAATGATTCGAGTCTCCGAAGCTGTCAAGCGCCCAAATGACCTCCCTCACAAGACTCCCTGCACTTATATGAACATGCACAGGGCTCTTCAAAGCAACCAAAGCCTATAATGCACATGTGAACTATCAAGATTACTAAACGGAATCGGAAATTTATGGAGTTAGACATAGTTTGGTGTGATGTGGCATTGCGTGTTGTAGTGTGGCACTATGTGGTATGGTGTGGCGTGGCGTGTCGTGGTGTGGAAAAGGTGGATGCGTCTAATGGGAAGATTAGGAGGAAGATGAGACGCATGAGAAGATGAATTCGTTTTTGAAAGTCCATCTTTCTGTGAGGTGGCTCTCTCGAGCACTCAAGGCTACATGATTATACACTCTCTCTACATGCACTCTCGTGATTGCCACCTCGAAACTTTAAAGATACCTGAAAAAGAAGTGAATAACATGACGTGGATTGCGTGAGTTGAATTGCTTAATGCAAATTGCGTGATGGGAGTTGAATGACACTAAACTTCTGGTGACTCGTCTGAAGATCTTCCTTTTAGAAAAACTTTCATCTAAAAAAACAACAAAAGATTTACTGTAATAAACCAGAATAGTGACCTTCCAAAAAAAGTAAAATGGCAAAGTGATTTGAATCAAAGGGGGCACTGCTCGTAGGTGCAGTTGGAATGGTTACTCTTCACAGAAAGTTGTTCGAGAATATTTTATTCTTTCATGTCCTCGCTCATGAATAAGCGCGGTGGGTGCGAGTGAGGTGTTGTATGTCTCCTTGAAAATTTAATAAGGCCTCGAGGTGCGCTGTCGAAGGCGCACACAACATTACACAGTGCAGTGCAAGAGCTCTCGTGGCTTGCATCAAAGCGAATGAGTCTTCTTCAAGCACCTGCCATCCCATCGTGCTTCCTTTATTGAAACATAGAAGCAATTTCCGCTCAATTCATTTTAAGCGTGATTTTTTCTAAAAATGTATGTTTTGCACATGACCAATGGCCTTCGGAAGCAGCCTAAAAGCCGCGGAGGAGGCTGGAGGAAGCTCTTGACAGGGATCAGGGGGGGGGGGGGGTATGCGGGCTCAATAGTAGCAATTAATGCGGCAACATTGAAAAGAGTGAAGTGAAAAAAATTACAAAATTGTACACAAGTATGCCAAGCCTCAACGAGACTACATTAGATTTTCAAAAACACTTTAAAATTGAAGGTCCAAAAAGATTCGTGCTAATGACTTGCAAACTGCCAATCAAAAACTAAAATTGCACATTTTTAAATTAAACACTTTATGAGTAAAAAATGTCACAAAAATAGATGAAATAGCAACTGGAAATTCAAATGCAAACCTTCTTAGACCTTCAGATCTTCGCTTCGAGTGGTAGGTAAGGTAATATCATCCCAGTCAAGCGTTCACAATGTCAAGGAATCAAACAAAGCCACTTGAAGAAGGTAACTCATTGCTTGAATTTTAAACCGATGCTTTGCCATTGCAATCGTATCTCAATATACGCATTTCCACTCCATCATCAACATCCTCCCCTCAATTGCCCGCTCTTTAATCCTATTTTTCTACCACCCACCTCGATATATGTACAGCGTGGCATACATGGAAGCACTGTTCGATGCATTCATACAAACTGCAGGAAAGTCTTAACCAGTTTTTTTTGCCACGTTTAAGGTTTTATTTTCTGAGAGGTTTTTATATCAGTTTTTTTTTTTTTACATTTATTTTTCGCCGTTGTTAATTTTTAATTTTTTCTTCATTTCAGTTTTTTATTTGATTTTCCAAAATCTTTTTTGAATTTTCAATGAAAGCTTTAGGCGCAATTGACACAAGTATGAAGGATAACTTTCGGTTCTTCAATTATTTAGCCGCATTTTTTTCATTTTAAATTTCATAAACCTATATTTTATTCTATATTTTTTTCAGTATCGAAAAAAGAAAGAACAGAGACTCATCCTAGACTGTTACTAAAGCCTTCTGTATGGAAATTCTGTATGGACTTCCACAGCGTTTCATTTGTGTTGAGCTAACGAACACAAGCGACGGAGTTCTCGAATACGACTTCACCTCCTCATTACCGAGCTTTTTCTGGGGGCCACTACTCACGATTGTGTATAAAAATGGCAAACAAATCACACGCATTTGGTCGCTGCTTTACTGCAATTTAGTGTTTATTGGAGATTTATATGAGGGTGCGAATGACAATGTTGAGGGTAAAATTCGGAATAATTTTTTTTGTAATTTATAACCCACTCGTTCTTGGAAGAAAAGTTGGAAATTTTAAGGAAAGGTTGATTTATGTTTTAGCCGTAAGTCTTGCGTCCGAGTGCTGAGAAGGCATACACAACGCTCTTGCAAGCATTTAGTGAAATGCCAAGCAGAGGTGCAACCATTTGCTGCTGCTTACTCTCTTTGACATGCTCTTTTCACTCTTCTCTACTCATTCATCCTCTCTTTCATCTCTCTTCACTCACTCATCCTCATTCATACCTTCGTCCAGTGTCAATTGCATTCAATTGAGTCGCGTGATTGCATCATACAACACTCACAGCAACTTCATTCTCGTCAATGCCGCGACATGGCGGTACTCGAAGGGAATTTCTGGAACCTTCTATTCGCTTCAATCGTCCATGTCTCCCTTCTGCAATGTTTTCGCCAGTGCGTTGCAAGCTTCAGCAAACTGTGTACAGCGTTGCAACACGCAGATTAAATAAATCTTCCTCAAAACGGGCATTGGATTTTACAGATTAAACTGCATTGGATACAGCAGAGCAAACGAACGAAAATTCATTCGAGTTGCCTGTTTGAAAGCTCTGTGGTTGCTGTCGAGGCAACTTATGATGCGGCATTAGCTTTAATGAAGCTTCATCACAACGCATTACCAATTTCCGTTCAAAATCATAATATTCTTTTGAAAAACTCAATAAAAACTAGAAAAACTCATCAAAAACTATAAATATTCAACAATAACTAGAAATATTTAACAAAAACATAAAGTCGCGATTTCCAGTTGAGTTTGAAATGTCTATATTTTGCCATGTTCAACGAAATAATGTTTCTGTAGCTTTCTGAAACAAGCATTTCCGGAATGGGAGCTTCTTATCCCTTGAGCATGTACAAAATTGAGGTTCTTTTAACTACTCTTCAGCTAGCCATAAAAGAACCATAACAACTCACAGTGGCACACACAAGATAGCAAGAAAAGTGGCGAGTGTCGAAGGCACTCAGGCATGAAACAGAAAACAGCTAAGTCACATAACACAAAAAATAATTAAACTACAGGACACAGCTAAGCCACAGTGAAAAGCCACAAAGACTGTAATTCGAAATGAAACTTCAGCGTTGAGTGCATGAAGCAGGTAGGTCATTTGGGTTAGCAGGCAGTGAAGAAGCCAAGCCAGGTTACTTGAAAGAGTGGGAGGAGGCTTGGTACTGTTGGATGCAATGATGATCTAAGCGCTCGAAACTAACTATGAACCAGGTTTCATCTTTCCACCCTGCCCGCCTTCTTCTCTAACCCCCTCCCCTTTCTAACTCTTCCCCATTCTCCTCAATCTCTCCTTTCGCCTCCTCTCCTCCTTCATTTTTTTTGCGTCAAGGCTCGGTGTTTCTGTCTGGCAAAAAGGATGTTGTCCTTGATGTGGAAGTCTTGGAACCACTTCTTGCACACGAACTCGTGCTTCAACAGCTCCTTTGCCGACCACCGATTGTCCACGTTCACCTGGAAGCAACAGTCCAGAAAGGAAGAGGCCTCTCTAGAGAACCTGTGTGCAGTGGTGTGTTGTAGAGTGGTGTGTTGTGGAATGATGTGGCGTGGAGGGGTTTGAAGTGGAGTGGTGTAGTTTGGAGTGGAGTGGTACGTTGTGAAGTGGTGTGGTGTGGTGTGTTGTGGATTGGTGCGGTATGAAGTTGTGTGGTGTGGTGTGGGGCAGAATGGTGTGTTGTGTTGTAGAGTAGGGTGGTTTGGTATGAAGTGGTATGGTGTGGCAATGTTGTAAACCTCAAAAACCACCAAGACAACTATCACAACAATCACCACCCACCTATGCACGTCCTTCACGGGTGGCTTGGAGTTGTTGGTGATGAGATAGATGGTCTTGAAGCGACCTTCTCCGGAGTATGGCGGTTGTCCATCTATCATCTCCACCAACATTATACCCGCACTCCACACATCAATCTTGTTGTTGTATGGCTCCCTGTAAATGGTGGTTGGAGGTGATGGTGGTATGGTGGAGTGTGGTTAGAAATGATGCTGGTGTGGTGGAGTGTGGTTGGAAATGATGGTGGTGGGATGGAATGTGGTTGGAGTTGATGGTGGTATGGTGGAGTGTGGTTGGAGTTGGTGGTGGTATGGTGGAGTGAAGTTGGAGTTGGTGGTGGTATGGTGGAGGGTGGTTGGAGTTGGTGGTGATATGGTGGAGTGTGGTTGGAGTTGGTGGGGGGATGCAGAGAAGGGGATGAAGTTGATGGTGAGTGTGAAGAGATGATTGAAGTGGAAGAAGCATATGTAGAGAAATAATTGAAATTTTAGTGAAAATGCAGTGGCAAATATTGGATGAGGTGAAGTGGCGGGGGAGGAAGAAAGACTGTACACTCACTCTCTGACCACCTCAGGAGCCATCCAGTACAACGTGCCTACGCACGAGTGCTTAAGCTCCTCATCCGTGTCCAGTCTGCGTGGTGCATGCATGCATGCATGGGTGGTGAATGGATCGTGGTATATGAGTGGTGATAGATGGGTGGATAAATGCATGTTGTTATGAATGCATGGGTGGAACGAATGATACAGCTTACGGAAGCTTAGATATAAATATGAGTCGGTCAGTTGTCGAACATTTAATGAGTGATGATTGGAGCGATGTGGAAATGAGCCGAAAGTTTATCTGCATTCCAGAGTTTATGCCCGTTTATTATATTTGTTTTTTTTTTAATATTATAAATTCGTTATTATTATTATTATTGTTATTATTATTGTTATTATTATTATTATTATTATTATTATTATTATTATTATTATTATTATTATTATTATTATTATTATTATCCTTATTATTATTGTTATTCCTACTACTATTAGTATTATTATTCTTACCCTATATTGTTTTAGCGAGTACAAACGCTAGATAACATTGGTAATCTCTTGCCACCTGGCGCAGAATCCAAAGTCCGTCAGCTTGACACTGCCGTTGAAGTCCAAAAGCACATTGTCACTCTTCACGTCCCTGTGTGTGTGTGTGTGTGTGTGTGTGTGTGTGTGTGTGTGTGTGTGTGTGTGTGTGTGTGTGTGTTTATATGAGAGTAATGCAAAATTAGTTGATAGTTCACCTGTGGATGATGTTGTTGTCGTGCAGAAAAGCGAGTCCTTGCAGACACTGCTTCATTATGTTCGCCACCTACAGGCACAAAATAAAACATCAATAACACACCATAGTGCATTAATAACACAACAAGCATTTCCACATTGCAACGCAACCAAGAACAATCTCAACAAGTGGATTGATTCGCAGTCATCGCCTGCAATCGAACCTGGAACTCCTGCAGCACAGTGTAGAAAGCGACGTTACTAAGTGAGCCACCATCCAAATACTCCATCACCAGCCAAAGCCTGGAATGGGTAAGTAAGGGAAGATTATATTGTAAAAATTGTATGGAGGAGGTTTCGTGGGAGGTTGCATGAGGCAACCAACGTGGAGTTGTTGCGGAGGAGGAAGCAGTCGAGGTAGTTGACGATGTTGTCGTGTTTGATGCCTCTCATCATCTCTATCTCCGCCAGCACTAAGTCCCTCCGGTGCAGCTCTGATATCTGTATGTGTTTGATTGCATGTGTGTGTGTGTGTGTGTGTGTGTGTGTGTGTGTGTGTGTGTGTGTGTGTAATTGTATTTTTGGTTGTATTTGTGGTTTTATTTGTGGTTTTAAGTGTGGTATTTAATGAAGTAATTAGACGGCAGCTGATGAGTCATTATGAAGTCATGTTCACCATCATCCCCACACTCACCACACCTACCCTCATCTCTTTGACCGCCACATTCACATGGTTGTATTGGTTCACTGCATGGTACACTGTTGCTGTGGCTCTGGTAGAAAGGTATCAGTCGAGTGTGGGGTGCTTGTTGTTGGCATGGTGGTTGTAAAAGAAATTTTTATTTGGAGTGTTTCTCACGGGAATGGTCATTGTAGAAGTGGTTGTTGTGAGGTGGTTGTTGTGAAATGGTTTTTGTAGAGATTGTTCTTAATATTTCAATGACATGCTTGTAAGATAAATAATTTTTGTAATAACAAAACAAAAAGATACAATTTCTAAAAGAAACTTACCCCTTGCCAACAGGATGATGAATTTTATAGGTTTTGAGAGGGTCGTTCCTGCCAACAAACTTTGCTGGAATAAAAATGAATCAAGTAACGATTCCAGAACATTCTTCCCAACTCCATTCCACTCACCCATGCCCTCAATGAACTCCCCAGTAGACATGTATCTTGACGTTACATTTCTTCCAGTCACTTTGAAGTCTGGTTCATCCCCATCAAAAGCAATCCGAGACTATTCAAACAAACATTTTTTTGCCATTTATTTTTCAAATTTTTTAATTATTTAATATAAAATACCGTTTTGATTCCTATATTTTTGGACCATAGATATTTTAATGTGTAGGCTTTAAACTGAGCATATCAAAAAGTACAAGTAATTATACTTGGTCAGACTCTTTTGTGAAATTCACAAAATACTTTTCTTTGTGAAGTTCATTAGCTTGAAAAAACATCAAAGCAGCCAAAATTTGGTTTGCATCTTCAAGCTCTTCTGCTGGGCTTAATTAGAAATTTGTATTTATTTTACCATTTTTGAAAAAATGTATATTAATAATTATAATTCCCTGAAATGTTCATGCCAATCTGATCTCATCTAATCAACTCATTTATATAGCGCTGATCAACACTGTTCAAGAGGGCTCTGCTACGAACTGTTTAAAGGACAAAGATTCAACCTAAGACTGAGTTTTTTGAGTTCTTCTTTCCATTCTGTGGGCATGTTCACGAATTCGGCAAGAGCTCGGTCATAATAAACCGGTGTTTCTTGAACTCTTTTGAGTAACAAGTAAGCAGGGTCATCCACAGGAGATTCCACAGAATTTTGATTGGCCATTAATATTAATTATTTATATTTATTAATTGTTACAAAATGTTATTTTCAAAAAAAATTATTGAAAGGTTCAGTAACCGCTCAGCAAGTAAACCAATATGATGAAGCACTCAATATTCGAATCCTATTCAATAACTCATAAAGGTAAACGGGTTGTTGGAAATAGTTATTTTTGAAATGATATTAATTTATCTTTTTAAGAATTCAATCCAAAAAATTTTATTTAAATATTTTTTTTGCTTTCTAATAAAAATTTTATCATTTTAAATTTTGATATATAAACTCTTCACACCTATCATAGTCATGGTCCTCTACGTTAAAGTCCTAAAAAATTTTGGCTGCTTATTTGTATAAATTACCGCTGTCATACGACCGCTATTTTCTTATATATTTGAATTTTAGTTCAAAATGTTAATTAACTAACTTTTAAAATAACGACTGTCAGCTTTGAGTTATTAATATAAACTGCGTACATAAACTTATAAAGACACAGTAATTTGTTACTAAGGGACTCAACAGATTAAAAATATTATAAAAAATTTTAAAAATTAGCCAGTTGTTTTAAAAACTTTTTCCGAGTTTTTTTTTCAAAAGCCGCTGTTTTCAAAACATCTGCTTGTGAAGGAACAAAGAATAAAATATGGTGAAAGAGGCAAAAAGTAGACGAACGAGGTCTGACCAGGGAGGGCTTTTGAAACTCAGGAAGAAGACCAACAACCACGAACTTCTAGATCCTGGAGTTGAGTACACCAGCAAGGATGAGACTGACATGGACATCAATTCATTCTCCAACAGTGAGGTATCAGCTGCCACACGTTTCTCACACACGATTATTTTTTCTAGTTTTTAAATCATTCAAAGACCTCATTTAGTCAAATAAATATTCTAGGATTGATTAATGAAGCATTAATGAAAAATCACCGATCAGTTGGAGCATGCATCCATTCAAAAATTGATACATGGACATTTCGAGTCGTCAATTGACTTCAAGTCTCTCACCGGGAGAGCCATTGATTTTGTGGAAGATTTTTCCAAGTACTTGTGGAGGTGAGTGTGAATTGCTTGGGCTTATGGTACTGAAAGCCAGTGAGGCATTGATGAACGGCTTGAATATTCCGATGCTCAAAACATTTCAAAGAATCTATGCAATCTCTCATCAGAACTGTACCTGGCTTGAGCATTGCAAAGGCAGAGGAAATTTCAGAGGTGATCAGCTGAAGGCTTGTGTTGTGGTTTTAATTAAAATGGATTAGGGATAATAAAACCAATCAAATTCTTGTATCCTCTATTTTTTATTAATTCATTAATACATTTAAGGCATTGAAAATGGATGAAAGTGGTAAATGGTACACCAACTGCAGAATGCCTGGAAGAAGGGACCCATGCTGGCATATGACAAAGTGGAAGAGTTTGCTAAGCACTTGTGGGAGGCAGTGCCAGGCATGTCTGCCGAGAGGGCGGAAATGATTGCACAGAACATCTGGGAGTCGTTCTTTGTCAAGTACCGCTTGAAGATGGAGGAGTGGCTGTGCCTCAAGTGGGAGGCTGGCAAGGAGGTCATTCACCACAGCCACCTGCCCAAGGTGTGAGGTGTTGTGTGGTGTGGTGTGTGGTGTGGTGTGTGGTGTTGTGTGGTGTGGTGTGAGGTGTTGTGTGGTGTGGTGTGTGGTGTTGTGAAGAGGATGGGGGGTTGTTGCATGGTAGGCTATTGCAATGAATTAACACCACTTCCAACACCACAGTGGTTGAGGGACAATGACTACCTGGTGAAGGGACACCGACCCCCTCTGAGGTCCTTTGCTGCCTGCTTCAGGTGTGCTGGTGTGGTATAGTGAAATTGCGGGATGTGTTGAAAGATTTGTCTGTGGCGGTGTTGCGCACGTTAAGCAGTCCACTCTGAACCTCACAGGTCCATCTTCCGCATCCACACCGAGACGGGCAACATCTGGACACACCTTCTTGGTCATTGATCCTTCAAACAACTCCTATTCATCCATTCATTCATTCATCCATGCATCTCATCTTTATATATATATATTTATTTATTTATTTATTTGTTTATTTATTTATTTATTTATTTATATATATATATATCAATAATTACAATTCAGGTTGCATTTTTTTCATCATACTCACTTCCTACTTCTGGAGCAGACCATCTGTGGAGGTGAGGAGAAGGAAGAGGAAAAGGAAGAGGAGGAGGTAGAGGAGGAGGAGGAGGAGGAGGAGGAGGAGGAGGAGGAGGAGGAGGAGGAGGAGGAGGAAGAGGAAGAAGAGAAGAATGAGAAGGAACGTTGATGTTATCACACATCCACCCATGGCAGGTGGTGTGGGAAAAGAAGTTGGTGTTTTCTGCCTTCTTCGCAGGCTCCATCCTGTGTTTGTGCTTCTCATCCCTCTTCCACTGCTGCTGCTGCCACTCCGAGAAGGTCGGGCGTATCTTCGCCAAGTGAGTGTCTATTCTCGGTAGGCAGTTGTCTGTGCCTTTCTTATCCTATCCACATCAGTTCATCAAATTGCATTCTGTCTCGTTCCATCTCATCTCGTCACATTCCTTCTTATTTCATTCCTCCACAGACTTGACTACTGTGGCATAGCACTTTTGATTGTGGGTTCCTTCGTTCCCTGGCTCTACTACTGCTTCTACTGCCACAACTCACCACGTGTGGTGTACCTCGTGTGCATTTTGGTGCTAGGTAAGTGAGTGTATAGATAACTTGTCCGTGTATGTGTGTCTTTCCTCAGGCCCTTTCACATCCTCATTATTCCATTTCGACATTGACAAACCACCAGGAATAGCATCGATTGTGATTTCGATGTGGGAGAAGTTTGGTCGGCCTCAGTACAGGCCTCTAAGAGCGGGAGTGTTTGTGGCGCTCGGTCTGAGTGGCGTTGTGCCTGCAGCCCACTATATTCTGTGGGAGGGCTTCTACCACGCCTGGAACATGGCTGCCATGGGCTATCTCTTCCTAATGGCTTTTCTGTATATTTTCGGAGCCTTCCTCTACGCCGCCCGCATTCCCGAGTGCATTTGGCCCGGCAAGTTCGACTACTTGGTCAGTTTTGGGTGGTTTGATGGGGGAGAAGGTTGTCGAGAGTGGTGGTTTTTATGAAAAAACGGTTGTGGGTGTTTTGTGGGTACTTTTTGAGTAAGGGTGTTTTGGAAGAGTGATTTTAGTGGCTTTAAGGGGGAGTTGAGTTGTGTAATGAAGATTAGGGTGTTTTATTGAGGTAAATGAATAGGTGTTGTTGCACTCAATGGCAGATGATGATAGTGACCACTTTACCACCACCACTTACCACACCATACTCTAACCAGGTCACACCACACCTGCACCACTACTACCACTACAACAGTTCCAGAGCCATCAGCTCTTCCACGTGTTCGTGGTGGCAGCAGCCATCGTGCACTTCCTGGGCATTGTGCAGGTGTCCCACAACCACATCAACGCAGGCCCCTGCTGATCAATCCTTTTTCCTCATTCTTATCTCCCTCATTTCGCACCTCTTACTCCATCCTCTCTTGTACCTTTCCATCTTTTTCCTTCTTCAATTCCTCCTCTTACACTATTTCCACTCCTCTCCTTGCAGCTTTTTTCAACGCACAAGTTGTTGTTGTTCTTACATTTATTTTTCAGAAAAAATTGTATTTTTTTGGCATTTTGCCAACATTTCTTGGAGACATTTCAGGAGACATTAAGTTCATGTAGTCTTTGTTACTCTAACTTCCAGTCTTTCTTCCATCCATCTACTTCTTTCCTCTCGTCCTGTTGTTTTTGGACCTGAAGACACTCCTAGAGCTTCCACCTCTCCTGCTTCTTCTGCGGTCTTTCGAGCACCTCTCGTATTAACCTCATCCTCCTTCCATCCTTTCATTTACCTTAACCCCCTTCCATCCTTTCTTTGACCTCATTCTTCCTCCATCCTTTCATTGACCTCATTCTTCCTCCATCCTTTCATTGACCTCATTTTTCCTCCATCCTTTCATTGACCTCATTCTTCCTCCATCCTTTCATTGACCTCATTTTTCCTCCATCCTTTCATTGACCTCATTCTTCCTTCATCCTTTCATTGACCTCATTCTTCCTCCATCCTTTCATTGACCTCATTTTTCCTCCATCCTTTCATTGACCTCATTCTTCCTCCATCCTTTCATTGACCTCATTCTTCCTCCATCCTTTCATTGACCTCATTCTTCCTCCATCCTTTCATTGACCTCATTCTTCATCCATCCTTTCATTGACCTCATCTTCTTCCGTCTATTGAAACTTCTCTATACTTCTTAGAATTGACCACTCAAGAATGAAAACTGTGTTTATGTCAGCCATGAAGGAGATGATGCGAAAATATGTCACATGACCAGTGATGCGAAGATATGTAGTGATAGGATTGTATGCTTGAAGATATGCAGTGATATGACTATGGTGTGAAGATGTTACTAACTCTCTGACTGCTTACTAGCGGCAAGGTCGCTTGCATCGTTCAACAATGTTACGGCAGCTTCACCCACATCCCTGTCACAACACCACTCACCTTTGACAACGTCCGAACCTTCGCTGTACAAGCTTATGCAACCATGAAAGTGCATGATAAATAACATTAAATAATAATAATAATAATAATAATAATAATAATAATAGCTACAATGACATGGAGGAGCCTAATTGAGCGTTTGTTATGGGGCCCAGGTGGATTAATTGTTCGTTGTTTGCATCAGTGGTCTGAGGTATTTTAAGTTTTTATTTTCGGAATCGTACCTGGGAGTGGTTTGGTTTCGTGCCTGCGTCGTGCTCTTGCAACGTTGTGAGGGCATGAGCTTTGAAGTTATTTCCAACAATATTCGGGCAACCCCCGTTTTGCTGATGATGCAACCTTATTCAATGACCTCTTGGAGCCATTACATTATTGCACCTAGTGTTACTCAATCACCTCTCTAATTTATTTCTCTTTCTTTCGTTGCGGTCTTCACACATGCGTTTGCACCGCTTCAAAAACCAACCAGTGCAAAAGTCAACATGGACGCTTTAATCTTATCTGCAATGCCCCCGTTCGAACTTCTAACCACTCGTTCAGTTAGCTTAGATTTATTTTTGAAAATATGCATTTAATTCCTTGTTGTCATCATTTTATATTCCAATAAACTCCTACAGACCTTTCAATTTCAAGAATCTTATTGTTTGTGCTTACATCGCTAAGATTTTTACGTTTTTTTTAGCATTCGTATTTGACAGGAACAAAAAGATATTGCTAATCCCTTTGAATGCTGTTGGCTAATTGCTTAAAGAGTATCAAGGCACGAAAGGAAGGAATGGAAGCAGATTAGGCGAATGTTGAAAACCTACATGCGTGAACAAAATTAATGATAATGATAGAAATAAGATAGAAGATATTTTTAAGCTATTTTTAAGATATGCACATTTATTCGGACAAATGAGAAACCTTATTTTGAAGCGTATATTTAAATCACAAAAAATAATTAAATGTTAATTTTGATTTAATTTTTTTTCAAATCAATTTGTAAGCTGTAATGTCTTCAATAAGTTTCAATAACTAGGTTCCCTAAAGCGTGCGAGGCACAAATTAATGAACGAGCCCCGAACAGATTTCAAAGAATGCTGCTTTGTTTGTCGTCTGCATTTCCAAAGAACAAACATTTGACAATAATCTCATACAAAGAACAATTAAAAACAATATCAAACACTGGAAACATTTAACAAACACTCAAGAGCCAACTGGGTGACGAGGAGGGAACAAGAGGATGGTGCGGTAGAGGAGGTTGTGTGGAGGAATCAGAGTTTGAAATACAATGATTTGTTTCTAAACTCAATTTGACTGTTCTTAAACTGTATGAAAACAGCACTATACAAATGTCGTATTAGTTCATCCTATCAATCCTTTGACAGCTCAACCCTATACAAACGTTGAAATATTCCACGGAGCCTTCCATTGTGGTGTCGATATTGCCTGCTTGACGCTTCGTTGCACGTAAAGTCCCACGCGGAGATGTTGCGTAAGGCAGTATGCGTTTGTAACACTTTGCTGCTTTACACAATCGCACAAAGCAACCCTTTTGCAATTAAAAGTGGAATAAGATCGCAACTGAGAAGCAAAAAGATGCATTCACTTTCCAGTTCGTTTGTGATTTTCCACTCGAAGCTACACTACGCCAGCAGCACTTCAGTCATTAACGCCAAATACTCTTTTTCTTACTGCATTGTATTCTCATTTCTTTACCCATCCATTTCTTCATTCATTCATTATTCCATTCATCCATCCTTCCATTCGTCTTTCCATCCGTTCACCCATCTTTTCACCCTCCCTCCATGTAATGGGACACACACAGGAAAAGCGATTGGGCAATTACTTACAGCGCATTAGACTAGTTAACACAACGATTGTCTTCGCACTCACTCTCCTAATGCACCCTGACACTTATCTCCCCCATCCACCAATCGCATTTCAGCTCGACTGTTTGTCTTTTGAATGTGCACGACTTGATTGGCTGTTTTAGGAATAGTCTTTTGTGATTGGTTGCTCACTTGAGGATAAACTTTCAATGTTGTTTTAAGTTAAATTGTGGAGCGGAATGGTGGAAAAAAATGGAAACTCGCTTTGTTCTTTGATGTTTTGTTCAAAATAAAAATTTCTTGTAGTTTAACTTTTCATGAATTTTTAAAACCTGCTCATTGTTGCGCGAAAAGTTGCTTAAATTGTCAGAAATGAACGAAAAAGTTCCACAAAACAACACAAAAGCCTCCACAACGCCTCCGCTCCTTTTCTCCATCGAAAAAATCATCAACGAACTACCGGCACGTCGATCCACCATCATCAACATCACCACCTCCACCTCCCTTCCTACACAACAGACGGCCCACAAACCATCTCAGCTAGAATCTTCAACTTTGGGTCTCAGCCAAAACAGCAGTGCCTTCGACAAAAACCATTTTTTCTTTCGATCTGCTCCGACCATTTCTCTTTCAAGCCGCTTGAACGCATCACTATCCGGAACAGCCATGCATCTCTTCAGACCATTTGACGTGTGCCTGTCGACTGCAGAAGTGCAGGCGTATGGCAGGCTTCCTGAGAGTTCCCTCCATAAGCACCTCAGTCCGCCGAGGAAGGAATGGCGGAGAGATGAGGCTTACCACGGCCGCGTCTCCAGAGAAGGAGAGCACAACTCTCTGCTGCACAAGTTCCAATCTTTTTGTTACAGAAACTTCCAAAAAAAAATCTCAAAAATTTCCGTCAGCAAGGACCACTCCAAAGACCCACTCTCCAATGAGTCACCCAACAACCACAGTGCCCATGCCAACACAGGCGATCAAACGACCAATAACCTTCACCGTGCCAACACAAGCGACCAGGCAACAGTCGACCGTTCCCAAAGCAACCGACAACACTCCTCTCCCGACAAACAACACAAGTACCACAAGAAGTTTTCCTGCCTCGAATGTGGCAAGACCTTCAACGCACAGTACAACCTCACCAGGTGAGTCGGTTGTTGTCGTCGTCTTTGTTGTTGTTTTTGGGGTTTTCATTGTCTTTGTCGTTGTTTTTGTTTTTGTTTCTGTTGTTGTTTCTGATATTGTTTTTAGGAGACTTCAGTGAGTCTACACCTAACTTACTGCTAACTCACTCAAACGCTCTCACTTCACCCATATTTCCGTACAACTGAACATAAAAGTGCAATTACACCAACATATCTATATTATTAAAAGCCCAAAACAACACATTAGCACCACATTGCACCCGACCAACTCCCACCAACCAGGCATATGCCAGTCCACACGGGAGCAAGGCCCTTCGTTTGTAAGGTGTGCGACAAAGGGTTCAGACAAGCAAGCACCTTGTGCCGCCACAAAATCATCCACACCTCAGAGAAGCCTCATCGGTGCAGGGTATGTGGAAAGGCCTTCAACCGCTCCTCCACCCTCAACACCCACCTCCGCATCCACCAAGGATACAAACCCTTCGTGTGTGAGTTCTGCGGCAAGAGCTTCCACCAGAAGGGAAACTACAAAAACCACCGTCTGACACACTCCAAAGAAAAGCAGTTCAAGTGCCAGGTGTGTCAAAAGGCCTTCCACCAGCTGTGCAACCTCACTTTCCACATGCACACCCACAACGAACACAAGCCTTTCACGTGTGGCGCTTGTGGCAAAGGCTTCTGTCGCAACTTCGACCTCAAAAAGCACCACAGGAAGCTCCACAAGAAGGAGTCCAATGGGACCTCGTTCAACTCGGAACTGTCGAAGCTTTGTGCACCGGTCTCTCCGTGCCCTTTGTCTCCGAACCAAGGAACGCTCACCTCGCTACAACATCAACATCAATATCAACTACAACAACAACATCAACAACAACAACATCATCAACAACATCATCAACAACATCATCAGCACCAGCAACAGCAGTCACAACCACGCCTTTTACAGAAGCAACATCATCAACAACCACAACAACCGCAACAACATCAACGACAGCAATATAATCTCCAACAGCATCAACAACAACAACAACAACAACAACAACAACAACAACAACTATAGCAACAAACATAGCAACAAAAAAAACAGTTAACTTTCCGCAAAACACGACCAA
>OX387254.1:7172555-7197555 GCA_947562095.1 Branchellion lobata | reverse complement strand
TTCATCCTTATTTAACGCCTGTCTCATGCATACAATCTAAAGAATTTTATTATTAATTGCTTTAAAACCTCTACATGTCCTAAAACCTTTATCTATTTTGTGGACTCTATGCAAAAAATTTCTCAAAAGTCATTTCAGTGTCACATGGAATATTCAGAACACAGACCTAATCAACAGATTTCTTAGTTATTTGCATGAAATATATGTCAACCATTTATAATATTCATGCCTATTCCAACTCTTCCACGCATGCAGGCTTCAAGCCACCACACCACTGCAAGCTGCCACAAAACGCCTCTTCGCTGGAGGATTGGGTCCCTCGGGGTGAAAGCGGTCAACTGTCCTCGTGCACCATGTACTCCAACCTCTCCACGCCCAACTTCACCACCTCCTGCTCTCACGGCTGGGTATTCAACTACAGCATCAGTGGTGCCACCATCGCCACCAAGGTTTCCTCCCTCCACTGGATTTTTTGTTGTCTCAGCTTCGGACATTGTATGTCATGCAAAAGTTTTGTTTTGAAAGGTTTGATGGTTTTTCATTTATTAATATGCAAAAACAGCACTCTTTCATCCTGCCCTTACCCTCAGCAGTGGAATATCCATGAATAAACCTCTCTACACACTCTTGCATCACCCTTCTCTCACATCATCCTCCATCCTTCTGCCGTCCTTCTTTTACTCCCTCCTCCTACTTCTCAGTGGGACATGGTATGTGAGCGGGACTACCTGGTAGACACGGCGCAGAGCATGATGACCTTCGGAGTCCTGCTCGGCTCGCTCATCTTCACCAAGCTCTCAGACGCAGTGGGGAGGAAGCCTGTGTTGGTGTTCTCGCAGCTGTCCCTCTCAACCTTGGGAGCTCTCACAGTGCTGCCTAGGCAGCTTTCTATCTATTACGCTCTCCGCTTCTTAATGGTGGGAGTTGCAATGTTGTGCTTGCCGGCTTTGCTCGTTTTGAAACACATGTTAAAGAGCTTATAACAAGTGGTAGCTAGATTTTGTAACAATGGGTAGGTTCAGTGAGTATTAAAGACATCAACGGAAATCTCTCCATCAACGAAATGATCAACACCACCAACACCACTACCACCACCACCCCCAACCCCAGGGAATGTTCCAGCAGGGCGTGATACTGTGCAACCTAGTGATGTTGTGTGAGATGTTCTCTTCCAAGGACAGGGCTCTCATCGCCATTGGAGGCTCTGCTCTCTGGGGCCTTGGAAATGCCTTTCTTCCACTCATCGCCTACCTGGTCAAGAACTGGGTGATCTTCCAACTCATCATCAGCTTCTACGGATTCATCTTCATTCCCTTCTTTTGGTCGGTTCTTTACCAACTCCGTTGCTCTTACGTTTCGTGAACACTGAAAATATCTATTCTATCGTTATAGAGACAAATGAAATTCACTTTAATGGTATGTGTGATTCAAAAATTGTTGATACCAAAGTGCACGTAGATGATCCATCCATGACAGGTGGCTGCCTGAGACAGTGCCTTGGTTATACGCCAACAACGAATTGGAGAAGGCCGAACATACGTTGTTGCGGGCTGCCCGCATGAACAACATCACCTTCACCAGGCCCATCCTCGTGCCCTACAACAAGGTGGTGCAACCAGCCTCCAAGGAGTTTTTGCAGACAGAAGCGCCTGGTGTGCAGGTTAGCAACAAGGTCGATAGCGTCCGCTTGTCTATAAAGCAGATGTTCCACAAGGGAGCCAAGGCGGACAACAAGAAGAGTTCCACTGCACAATACTCTGTTCTGGATCTCTTCAAGAGTTCCATGCTCCTCAAACACACCATCATTTGCCTCCTCTTCGGGTGAGCAGCATTTCCATCAAACCCCTCCGCAGAATGAAACTTATCTCAACCTACACTTATACACCCATTCACTTTCATCACTGCATTCACTTCCACAACAAGCACTCTCGCCACACGCACACAAACACACGCACACAAACACACGCACACGAACACACACAAACACAAACACACGCGCACACAAACACACGAACACAAACACACAAACACAAACAAACGCACAGCATGGTGGACAACTTGGTGTATTTTGGTTTGATCTTCTCAAGCAACTCCATGTCAGGCAACCATTACTTCAACGGCTTCCTCAACGCCATCATCGAAGTTCCCGCCTGCATTCTCACCTACGTCGCCGTCAACAGGTTTTCTTCTTCTTCCTCCCTCTCTTCTTCTTCTTCATTTTCTTCCTCTTTTTCTTCCTCTTCACCCTTTTCCTTTTTTCCATCCTCCTTCTCTCCTCTTCTTCTTTTTCAATCTCTTTCTCTTTTTCCTCTTCTTTCTTCTTTTTCACTTTTTTCTTTTCATAAGCAGTTTTCTCATATACTTCCTTCCATCCATACATCCATCCATACATCCATCCATACATCCATCCATACATCCATCCATACATCCATCCATACATCCCTCCATACATCCATCCATACATCCCTCCATACATCCCTTCATACATCCATCCATACATCCCTCCATACATCCCTCCATACATCCCTTCATACATCCCTCCATACATCCTTCCATACATCCATCCATACATCCATACATCCATCCATACATCCATCCATACATCCATCCATACATCCATCCATACATCCATCCATACATCCATCCATACATCCATCCATACATCCATCAATACATCCCTCCATACATCTTTCCATACATCCATCCATACATCCATCCATACATCCCTCCATACATCCTTCCATACATCCATCCATACATCCATCCATACATCCATCTATACATCCCTCCATACATCCCTACATGCATCTATCCATACATCCCTCCATACATCCATCCATACATCCCTCCATACATCCATCCATACATCCATCCATACATCCCTCCATACATCCATCCATACATCCCTCCATACATCCATCCATACATCCATCCATACATCCATCCATACATCCATCCATACATCCATCCATACATCCATCCATACATCCATCCATACATCCATCCATACATCCATCCATACATCCATCCATACATCCATCCATACATCCCTCCATACATCCTTCCATACATCCATCCATACATCCATCCATACATCCCTCCATACATCCCTTCATACATCCCTCCATACATCCTTCCATACATCCATCCATACATCCATACATCCATCCATACATCCATCCATACATCCATCCATACATCCATCCATACATCCATCCATACATCCATCAATACATCCCTCCATACATCTTTCCATACATCCATCCATACATCCATCCATACATCCCTCCATACATCCTTCCATACATCCATCCATACATCCATCCATACATCCATCTATACATCCCTCCATACATCCCTACATGCATCTTTCCATACATCCATCCATACATCCATCCATACATCCCTCCATACATCCTTCCATACATCCATCCATACATCCATCCATACATCCAACTATACATCCCTCCATACATCCCTACATGCATCCATCCCTACATCCATCCATACATCCATCCATACATCCCTCCATACATCCATCCATACATCCATCCATACATCCATCCATACATCCATCCATACATCCCTCCATACATCCATCCATACATCCCTCCATACATCCATCCATACATCCATCCATACATCCATCCATACATCCATCCATACATCCATCCATACATCCCTCCATACATCCTTCCATACATCCATCCATACATCCATCCATACATCCATCTATACATCCCTCCATACATCCATCCATACATCCATCCATACATCCATCCATACATCCCTCCATACATCCATCCATACATCCCTCCATACATCCATCCATACATCCATCCATACATCTATCCATACATCCATCCATACATCCATCCATACATCCATCCATACATCCATCCATACATCCATCCATACATCCATCCATACATCCATCCATACATCCCTCCATACATCCATCCATACATCCCTCCATACATCCATCCATACATCCATCCATACATCCATCCATACATCCATCCATACATCCATCCATACATCCATCCATACATCCATCCATACATCCATCCATACATCCATCCATACATCCATCCATACATCCATCCATACATCCATCCATACATCCCTCCATACATCCCTCCATACATCCCGCACACCTCATACAAACCCATTTCATCTGTAACTCCCATACGAAACAAATACCCTTAATTCCCTTTACATTATCGAACATTCTCACTACCTTCCCTCTCGCCTCCACTCCTTCCACTTGTTTGAACACATCCAATACAATTATTCCACCTTTTTTTCATTTTCATTTCCGCTTCAATATCGCTTTCTTTCTACTGACTCTCGTACCAACTCAAAGACTCTAACAACCACCACTCACCACCACCACCACCACGACCACCACCACCACGACCACCACCACGACCACCACCACCACCACCACCACGACCACGACCACCATGACCACCACGACCACCACCACCACCACCACCACCACCACGACCACCACCACGACCACTACGACCACCACGACCACCACGACCACGACCACCATGACCACCACGACCACCACCACCACCACCACCACTACCACCACCACCACCACTACCACCACCACCACAGGTTCGGCAGAAAGCGACCAATCGCAGTGACCCACGTGCTTTCAGGCCTCTCTCTATTGGCCTGCATTGTCGTCAACAACGTCGTAGGTGGGCTCTCCATCCAATCACACTCGTCTGTTTATTAAAAAAATAATTAATTTAATATTTGAGCATAATTATCCATTTATTTATGTTTTGTTATTTTCACTCTGTCACTTCTTTCCCTCCTTCTTCTCCTTTATTTTCTATCCCTCTTCCTCTCCTCCCTGTAACAATTTCTTTATACTCGTCAACATCTCTTTCCTTGCAGCCTGTGAAAGCACCAGGAGCACCTACATAGCAGTGTTCAACACCATCGGCAAGTTTGGCATCACAGGCGCCTTCGCCATCGTCTTCTTCTACGTCGCCGAACTCTTTCCCACCAACCTCAGGTGGCTGTTCAATGCACTGCAATACAATGCAATACAATGCAAAACAATAAGATGCAATGCAATGCAATTTACTGCAATAAAATGCAATGCAATAAAATGCAATGCAATAAAATGCAATGCAATAAACTGCAATACAATACAATGCAATGCAATAAAAGGCAATGCAATACAATGCAAAAAATTTCAATGAAATACAATGCAATGCAATGCAATGAAATACAATGCAATACAATAAAATACGAAATGCCTCGTATCTTCTCATGTACAAGGTGCCGTAGAAAGTGCTATTTACTAAAAAGTTATCAGGCTAATGAAATCCTTGAAAGATGTAATACCTCTCCACATCCTATTTGTTGTCCCATCGTGTTTTCTTTGCATGAGATCATGATGAGTTGGATGAGGAGGCAATATGACGATAATGACGATGCTGTGGGTCCTTCAGGGGTTGAAAATGACAAAAAGTGTTCACTATATTCACATTTCACACAAAATCGGAAGTAAGCATAAGCGACATAGTTGTTCAAACACATAACACTGAAGTCATTGTCTAATCTAATCGAAACATTTGTGTAGCGCTGACAGGTTTTGTTTGAAAGACATGCACCTATCATGCACACTTCAATTCTCAGAAACCAGGCAGTAGGCATCTGTGTCTTTTTTGCCAGGCTTGGGAGCATCATGGCCTCATACGCCACCTTCGTGGTGAGTGCCGTGAGATTCTTGCTTCTTCAAGCATTTACTCAATATGTTATTTATGAATTTATCAATGATTGACCGTAAAACTGTAATTTTGTAGATTTTTTCCTCAGTGAGTTTTTTAAGAAAAATTATGATTTTGTTGGTTCACACGATTGACATTGTTAGTTGGCTCCGTGTTGAATAACTGGAATTAATCAATGGATTTTGAGTCAATCGACCTTTCGTGCGCAGGTGGAGAGGTACCCGGACTTGCTGCCAGGTCTTTTTGGATCACTGTCAATCTTGGTGGCTGTGCTGGTTGCCTTTTTGCCTGAGACGCACAACAAGGCTTTGCCTGACACCATAGCCGAGATGGAGGTGTGGTACAGTGAGGCAAGCGCCAAAACCATCACTTCACGCGAAGTGTCCAACGAAGATGTCTCAGATTCCCAACACTCCAAAACCTTACAACAACTAAAACTGTGACAACAACTACAGCAACGAAAACAAAGATGACAAAAACAGCAACAACATCCGCACCAGCGACAAAAACAACACCAACAAAAGCAAAATCAGCAACAACAACAACAACAACAATTATACCTTGAATTTAGGATCTGATGGGTCTTTTAGTGCATTTGTTAATTGAAGAATCGATGCAAACTTTTTGGACAGAAAGCTTTTTTTATTTGCCAATGTTTCAAAGTTTTGTTGATATTTTATTGTTTAAAAATTTTGAAAACTTGAAACTGTTTGATCTATCAACCAATCTCCCAACTGCTTGAATCTTTTTGTTACAACTTCAAGGGCACACCAATCAGTGATAGAGTTTCAAACAAACCAACACACGATCAGGTGCCCCGTGTGATGATGTTTTCAAATTCTTCAACGCCCCTCACCGCACACTAGTTGGCGAGTTTGGAAAATCAAACTACAATGAGTGTGACTACTCGAGAAAGAAGCAGTTGTTAACGCCACAAAGTTGAAGACTCAAGTGGTAGCTCCTTTAAGCCCATGAGGAATTTTCTTAGTCTCTACCTTTTCAGTCTATGAGGTGACATTTCTCCAAGACACTTATCTTTAAAACAGCTTTTACACTGTGCTAACTGAGATGGCCCAGAGCTTTCAAATTTTAGGTAGTTTTGAAATGTTTTGATGACCCACATACAAATTTCACCTTTTTGAATATACTAACACAGAAAAAAATAATTTAGAAAAAATTGTCAAAATGCATCTAGCGAAAAAAATTCCACTCAAAAAAACTTTTCTTATAAAGTTTTTATTTATCAACTTATTTCAATTATAACAATTTAAATCAAAGATTTCAATCCAAATGGTCACTGCAAACATGTTGACAAGAGCACTGGTGCTTTTGTCTTTGACGTCGATAGAAGGAAGAATTCAAGATTTTTACTTGAAAAAACAACATAAACGTCGGAAATCGTGCAAAAATAATGAATGAAATTTATTGAGAAAATGTCGGAGAGAAATACATCAGTTATTTTAGACTCAAAAAACATACAAGCATTGCTATTAATATAAATATCATTATTACAATACAAAACAATATTATTATAGTGGCATAAACTCGTAGAGTTTCGAGGCCAGTATTATTATTATTATTATTATTATTATTATTATTATTATTATTATTATTATTATTCTCTTTTTCATCATTAAAAACATAAAAACATGCAAAAACATCAAAAGGAATTATATTTGTGATCATTTTCTGCTCCTTCTTCCTCTTCCTCATCATCTTCATCTGCGTAGAAGTCGAGGTCGTAGTCATCTGTCACGTGGTCACTGCTATTTTCCACCCAGTCTGCAAACCTGTGTGGTGCACTTTAAACAACACGCGCGAAATCTTTCCTGGGGGAACTTTCATGTTGGAAGGTGTGAGACACTCGTTCAAGCTACAACTAAACAAACAAATCATCCGAGAAAAAATGTATGACTGATCTTGTGAGCCACCGTGCAAGCATTCAATAACCACCAACAACCACCATCAAGCCGCAGAAACCACCACCAGCTTGCTGGGAGATCGAAGGCGACTGACAGTCTTCCAGGCGTTGCAGTCTGGACTATTACAATACTCCCTCAACTCCTCCAAGGCCTTCCTGGAGAAGGAATGAAGGAAGCAATGAAAAGGAAGAATAAATTAGAAAGGAATGAAGTTAAAAAAGGAAAAAATAAGGTAGAAATTGAATAATGAAAAAGGAAGGGAGGAATGAGAAAAAGAGGGCAAAGAAAGAGTGAGAAGAGAAAGAGATGTGAAGAAGTGAGAGGGGTTGAAGAAACACCTTGTTTCAGTGAACCCTTGCTGCCGGTACTCATCCTCAGTCAAGAACCTCTGCTTAGGAGGGAGCAGAGAGTATCTGTGTTTTGTGTGAGATGTGGTGTGTGTGATGTGGTGTGTGTGATGTGGTGTGGTGAGATGTGGTGTGGTGAGATGTGGTGTGTGTAATGTGGTGTGTGTGATGTGGTGTGTGTAATGTGGTGTGGTGAAATGTGGTGTGGTGAGATGTGGTGTGGTGAGATATGGTGTGGTGAGAGGTGTTGCGATTGAGGTGGTCTGGTGTTTGTGAAGTAATGCGGTGAGATATAAAGATGACAATGAAAAAGTGAGTATTTTAGTATGAAGTGGCAAAGTGGTATTTCATTGGAAGGTTGACAAGATAAATCGAAGAGTTTTCAAGACTTGAGTCTGTAAAGGAACTTGGGAAGGGGGATTTTGATGCGTAAGATGTAACCAAAGAACATCAAAACCACGGTGGTTGATATGGCGACAAAGCGGAGTTGGCAAGAGAAGAAGAGAATAAGGATGGATATAAGTTGGATGGTCCACTGGATGAGCTTGAAGACTCGAGGATTTGATATGGGGCCCTAATGGGAGGGTTGAGTGGACAATTAAAAGAAATACAAGATAATTAGCAATTAAATTAAATCAATTAAGCAAATCAATTGAATTGAAAAGCAGCTGAAGAGAGGTCTATTGCAGCATGCACATGAGTCGTGGACACCACCTTGTAGTAGCAGACGGCGAAGCTGGTGAGAGAAACGATGGTGATGTAGAGAAGGATGTAGTGGTGGTAGTGGTTGAGGAGGGAAGAGAGATTGTCGTAAAGGTAGTTCCAAAGGTAGGCACTGACCGAGAAGCAGCTGATGAAGAGGGAGTAAAAAATGGATTTCTGGAGTGGGTGAGAGATGTGGCTAGGGTTAGGGTTGACTCATTAGCGTATGTGGTTAACAAAAACCTCATTAAAACTCATTTTCTTATCAGGCTTCATTAACAAACCTCATTAAAACACACATTTTCAACAAATCACATCAAAACACACCACAGAAAAGAAACAAATATAATTGTAAAAAAAAATATTTTTGGTCAAATGCAACTGTAATTGTGATAATCATCACAGCAGTACTAACCCTAGGAACAATCCTGCCAACAACAAAGGCTAGGATGAGGAGGGAGGCAAAGAGACCTACTGAAATGCCTGTGCCATAGTAGAAGACAATATTCCTGTGTGAATATTACACAGAAGGTTGCAACATGAAGCTGTAGGCTAAAGATAAAAAGATATTTTGGTTTAAATTGGAAAAGATTTTCCATCTAAATTGGAAAGAATTTGTAGTGGAAACTTTTGCAAGAGTTGTGCATTAACAAGCATCAATAACCATAAACTAATGTTTAATCATTGATTGATGAAAAATAGTGCAAACCTGCTTAGTTGAGGGGCAAATAGGAAAAGGATGCAGGAAGAGAAGTATAAGATTACTAGCTTCAAGTCCAAGACTGGAAATTAGGTATCGATGTTTTGAAATGGAATTAAAAAAGAATTTGAAAATGGTAGCTATTAAAAACTTGAAGTCATGAGTTTATAAATTGAGTTCACCTTTGATTATCAATGTGATGTCATAATTGTCTTTAGTCAAAACGCCAATGCATGATTTTCTAAGAGGATTTACTGATACTGAATCAGATTTCCAAAAGTTGAAACTTGTCTGAAGCCAAATATTAGATTTGCTCTTATGCTGACAAGCGATGTCTGTTTCATTAGCTCCTGAGTACAGTTCCACTTCTCCAGAACATTCTATTAAAAACTATTTTGAAAATTATAGGTTAAAAAATGACTGCAATTTCATAACATATTTGAAAGTATACACTTTGAAAAACAGTTAACCTGTGCTGAAGACCATACTTTCCATACAGGATACCGAGTTACTGATGGAATATGACAATATATTTGCAATTCCATTCCATTTGGATTTACATTCTTTATAGTTGACCGGCTCCATTGATAAGCTGGAACATTTTAAATTATCAATTGTCGTTTTTCAAATAATAATATTGAGTACGTTTTAAAATTAAAGCAATATAAACTTAAATGATCTTTACGTTTTTACTTTTGAAGTTATCAGTCTAAACCATCGAATAGGTCATTGCTATGTAAGTACTTGAAATTAATCTAATTGAAATAAAACAAAAAATTGAAAATTCACTTCGATAATTTTCTGAATTGCATTTATCAGTTATTTGACATTCAATGAGATGAAACAGCAGAATGGTTAATATTGCGGGCTTCATTTTAAAGAACCAAAGAATGGACACACTGTGGTTGTATTTTGTTGGACGATTTTTTTCAATTTCTATTAACTAAATTGAATTGTGAAATTATTTTTATCTTTGCAAAGTCCTTTACTTTTAGTTATTATTTAATTTATTCGTTTTTCCTTTTGTCAATCAATATCAAATTTCTAAATGCAAGTTACTTTATTGTAAAACCCCGATAAAAAATATATAAAGCTTTTATCAGTTTATGGACAAATTTTTCTTGAAAATTGCAAAAAATATGTCGACATATATTCATAATGCAACATCAAAACACACTGCTACGGTAATTTTATTGAATATGATTAGTTAGTTCTCTATCCATATAATTATCAGATATTCAATTGTTTTTTTCCAAATTCATAAGTAATAACAGTTGAATATAATTTATAGGTTCTGTTCTTGCATGGACTCGGGGACACAGGGTAGATGACCTTTCAAGATTAAATTTAACTCAATTTCCTGTTTTGAAAATTTACAAAAAAAAATTATTTTACATTTATCAATACCAAATCAATTTTCAGAAATGGTTGGTTGAGTGCTCTCAAGTCCATCAGCTCACCTCACATCAAGTACATATGCCCTTCTGCGTAAGTCTCATCTTTTCACACCACCATTTTCAACGATTTGCATTAATAATTTTTTTAACTTTTTCAGAAACACTTTTATTTTTCCTTTTTTCATAATAAAGCATATTTATTTTTCTTCTTTTCATAATAAAGCATATTTATTTTTCTAGAGCAACTATTCCTGTCTCACTCAATTGTGGAATGCCAATGCCTGCATGGTGACTGATTTTTAAATTTAATTAATAAAAATTCATACTTATTTCATTTTTATAGGAATAATTTTTTTATTAAAATATTCAAAGTTAACTTCCATTCAGGTTTGACATATATAGCTTGAGTCCTGGAGCACAGGAGGATGAAGCAGGCATCAATGCTTCGGCAGACTTCAGTAAGCTTTTTTGAATTCATTTGTGTCGTTACACTAATCTCCACTCATGCACTTTTTCAACATCATCGCATCATTCCATTTTCACCTTTCCAGTTCAGAAGCACATAGCAGAGGAGGAGAAGGCAGGCATTCCAAGGAACAGAATAATCATTGGTGGTTTTTCCCAGGGTGGTGCAGTGGCTCTGTACTCGGCCCTCTCACGCCAGCAAGCCCCTCTGGGTGGCGTCATCATTCTCAGCTCCTGGTTGCCTCTCCACAAGAGCTTTCCTGCGGTGGGTGCTGCTGGGGTGGAATGGCGGAATAATTGATTCCTTTATGTAAGTTGAGTCCTTTAAGTTTCAAGCCATGATAATCATGCAAGCACTGACCATTACAGGCACTGAAGGGTAACCAGACAACTCCAATGCTGCAGTGTCATGGCACAGCGGACCAGATGGTGCCAATGATGCTTGGGGAAATGACCTCACAGGTGCTTTCGCAACTCAACAGCAAATGCTCTTTCAAGGCTTACAGTGGCCTGGGACACTCTTCATGTGAAGAGGTTACTGCATGGTGCATGCTTGCATGTATGGTAGTGCATGGTAAATGAATGGATGGACGATGCATGGTGCATCAATCTACAGATTGATGATAGCAAGAGTTTAGGATGGTGATGAGAATAATGGTGGGATAGCGATGGTGATGATGATGATGATGATGATGATGATGATGATGATGATGATGATGGTGATGATGATGATGATGATGATGATGATGATGGTTGTGGGATGAGAGAGACTGTTGATTAATGGTTTTCGTTGTTTTATCTTGCACAGGAGATGCAAGACGTCAAGAAGTTTATCGACAAAATACTTCCTCCCGTCTGATGACGTCATTCGAACGTCACCGTGACTACGTAGTCTTTGTTGATTATGGTCTTGTTATCGTTACCAAAAAATTGAAAAGTTTTAATAATAATAATAATAATAATATTATTATTATTATTATTATTATTATTATTATTATTGTTAATATGGATAATGATAATAGTAATAATAATAAATTAAATAATATTGATAATAATAGCATAAATAATAAAAATAGTTGTAATTATTCTCCTTTAAATTATTTAGTTTTCAGTTGCTTTTTGGTTAACGTGGAAACAATCCTTTCACCTCTTCTAAGTTGTTGTTAGTTTTTGGAAATGATTGAATTAGGCTTAAATGGCCTTGATTGGTCGTTAATAATGAATACCTGTCGTTATAGCAACCACCATAATGGTGGTCACATAACCCATCAACCTACTAACATTTCATGTTTTTTTGGCGTTAATTTTTAAATTTGGTTTAGGAGCAACGAGTATCATCAACTTGATCACTCACAACGTCAACATACGCCTCCGGTCATATACACACACGCCAATACCTCGGTGAAATATGTATTGAGGTGGTCGGTTGACCACTTGAATAGCTTGGCAATAATCCAGCTTCTCACTGTCCTTATGATAAAACGCCATGGGATTATAGGTAGGCTTACGAGGTGAATGCCTCCGATGGCTCGGTTGAGCCTCCTTCCATTCACTCCGTTAGTGGCACTTTTGAACGCTTTGGACCACTTTAAACTTTTGCACTCTCAACTGTCCATCTCATTCACTTGTTAGCTCGTTGGTTGGTTGCCGATGTGCGGTTGAATTTGTGCATGTGTGTGTGTGTGTGGGTGGGGTTAACATATGGTTTCGGAGTGGTGTGCAAAGGAGAAGCCCGTGGTAATTCCGCTCTCCATCGAATTGTTGTGGTGGCCGCTGTAGCGTCAACCTTGGAAACTGTTTCATTCTCAATAAAGGTTTTCCATTTTCGTTCCTCGCAGCAAGCCATCACTCACAAAAGAAGCAGACGTTACTGAAAAGCAAACGTTTGGTGGAAACTTTTTACAGGCTAGGAACACAATGAAATGTTATGCCAAATAAGAAGTCATTTGGTGCACTAACCCCGTAGAATTTCGTGGCACAGAAAGCATGGAACGTGTGTTGTGCTCGTGACACAGCCACATTTATGTAAGGTGAAGAAAAAAAGATAAACCATAGAATAACCGAAAAATTAAGGTGATGAAAATTCATTGTTAACACAATTCGCAAACCACTGAATTTCATCATTTCACCGAGCGACCTACGCTTCATAAGAGGCAAGTTCAGTACATTGAAAAAAAATTCATTATTACACTTCTAGCGTCTAATTTGACTCAAAAAAGAGTATGCGAAAGAAGGGTTGTTGCTTTGAGATGTGTGTTGTTTTCTCGTGGATGTTGCTTGTTAGGCTGGCGACGTAACTCAACAGGAAGCCTGAGTGAATATTTTTATGCAACCCTTGCGAGAGAAGGTGCATCGGTATTTTTAATATTCCAAGCCATTCTGTTATTTTTAAGTTCTTTGTGTGCATATAAGGCAGTTCCTTGCGCTTATAATTAAGCCTGGGTGCCATATTTATGAGAGGCAACCTAACTGAAAACTTTCACAACAACAACAAGAACAACAACAACAAAATTAATAATTATAAAAATAATATCTGCTGGAAAACATGAAAACATTAAAATAAGCGAAAATGTTGTAGTAATAGATACTATGTCATGATAAAAGTGGTAGTAATACTGGAAGAACTAGTAAAATTAAAAGTAATAATAAAAATTTATAATAAGAATTAAAAAAGTGCTGAGGAAGGTCCTGATAGGAGTTATAAAAGTAACAGTGATATGAATAATAGTATTAGTATTTTTACATTATATATTTGGAATTATTTTTGAGAATTATTAGGGTTATTTTTTATTAAAATAAGATAAAAAAATAAATGAATCACGAATAATTTTTTTAAATAACCATATTATAAACCACTCATAAATAAATAACATTTTAATAAACTTATAAATGACTCATTAAGGGTAAATTATGATTCAATTATGAATAAATCTCTATAAAAAAATAATTACAGGCAAGTTTATGTGAGCAGCGAGTGAGGATGGCTAGGGAGATCAGCCGACCGAGCAATCACTTTTTACTGCTTTTGAGGCCTCATGCATGTAGGAGGAGCCGTAGAGAGAGATGGCTGTGGAGGAGTTTGGAAGGATGAGAGGAATAAATGAAATGATTAAAAATTTATAAACGAGTTTGAATTAGTAAATAAATTTGAATTAATAAAAGAATTTGAATTAATAAAAGAATTTTAATTAATAAAAGAATTTTAATTAATAAAAGAATTTTAATTAGTGGAAAATTGGAATTAATGGAAAAATTGGAATTAATGGAAGGATTGAAGTTAATGAGAGAATTGCAATGTATAAAATAATTGAAATAAAATGATGAAAATGGCCTGATGACCTGGCTAGGTGGAGGATGCAAGTGGAAGAATTGGGCTGATTGGATGTGATGGAGATGGCGAAGTGTCATGCATGATGACAAAAAAACGAGGAAGCTTGGAAGTGAAAAAGGTGGAAGATAGAAAGAAAATGAGAGACTGAATAGGCAGGTGAAAAAGAATGAGGGTGGAAAAGAGTGTTTAAGAAATGAGTAAGAAGTAAATGAAAACGAGAATATATATATAAAATTATTTATCAAAAAATTTAATAAAGTTTTTATTTTTTATTTTTAGAAAAAAAGTCACTGAATTATCTACGAAAAAATGAATTTCAAAAGTGAAATTTAAATATAATTAATAATAATAATTAAATAATAAGTTTTGATTAAATTTCATGAAATTAAAAATTATTCAAGATGTTTTGTGAGCCACCACAAGTTCAAGAGCACACATATGCAAGATTTAAAGAAACATTACGCGCCTGCGTAGCTTCTATTACGCTGCGATTCTAAGGCGCCTTTATTGCCATTGAATGATTCAATATTTTAACTGTCTTTCATTTCCAGTTGCGAACTTTATTTTTTTATGTTTTTGGTATTTTTCTCAATATTATCAGTTTATTATTTATATTATCTATATATTTTTTATATTATTAAGATCTTATTTATAATATTATTATTATATTATTATTTTAAATAAATGACTAATCTTATTATAGTTTTCATAAACATTAACAACCTATTATAAATATTATTAATAAATTACAAATAATATTATTATTTTATAATTATTATTATTATATTATAATAATTATTAATATATTATAAATTATATTAATAAATTATATATATTTTCAATATTATATAAATATTATTCCGGCGTATATAAATAATTATGCGACGGCGGCTAATGCTGGAGCGGCCATAAAGGAGGACCTGGGAGATGGAAGAGGCGTAAAGTAGTTTGGAAATATTGAAAGAAAATGTTTAAGAATTCAATCACTGTTTGTATTAACCAATGTCAGGGTGCCATTTTTAGTGGCGACTTTAATGCTCCGAAGGTGCGTCTGTCATTTGCATGCCTCTCTGCCTCTTTCTCTTCCTCTTTCCATCCCTTCTTCTTCCTCTTCTTTCCATCCCTTCTTCTTCCTCTTCTTTCCATCCCTTCTTCTTCCTCTTCTTTCCATCCTCTTTTCTTTTCTGCCTCTTCCTCCTCTTCTTTCCATCTTCTCCTCTTCTCTGTCTTTTCCTCTTCTTCTTTCCGTTCCTCTTCCTCTCTGCCACCCCCTCCTACCTGCCCACTTCCTCTCTCTGCTTCTGTTCCATCCATTTTTGTCTAATTTTATATTTATAGAATCTTTGTTCGAAATTTTTTTTTCGTTTTAAAGAACATATCAAGTGTATTTCAGTTTTATTTTTTTTTAAATTTTCTCTTCGAGCTATTTTCATTTTTTCAGGTTTTTTTTCTTTCGTTTGTCGTTTTGCTTCTTTGTCACCATATTAGTTCTATTGCGTTCCTCCTAAGCATCGAAACTCAAAAACGTAACCACTAAAACCTCCCGAACATTCACGTTTTTCGTTTCTTTTAATTTTTACTATTAAAAAATTCTACACTCACGCATTTGGAAACAAAATTTTCGAAACCTTTCCACACCTAATACCTGATACTTAATACCCACAAAAATACACGTAAGTGCATACAGAGAAGTGCCACACACGAACAACTAAATGAATAAACAAACAAAAGAAAAAACATGAAAAAAACTATAAATCACACACACACACACACACACACACACACACACACACACACACACACACACACACACACACACACACACACACACACACACACACACACACACACACACACACACACACACACACACACACACACACACACACACACACACACACACACACACACACACACACACACACACACACACACACACACACACACACACACACACACACACACACACACACACACACACACACACACACACACACACACACACACACACACACACACACACACACACACACACACACACACACACACACACACACACACACACACACACACACACACACACACACACACACACACACACACACACACACACACACACACACACACACACACACACACACACACACACACACACACACACACACACACACACACACACACACACACACACACACACACACACACACACACACACACACACACACACACACACACACACACACACACACACACACACACACACACACACACACACACACACACACACACACACACACACACACACACACACACACACACACACACACACACACACACACACACACACACACACACACACACACACACACACACACACACACACACACACACACACACACACACACACACACACACACACACACACACACACACACACACACACACACACACACACACACACACACACACACACACACACACACACACACACACACACACACACACACACACACACACACACACACACACACACACACACACACACACACACACACACACACACACACACACACACACACACACACACACACACACACACACACACACACACACACACACACACACACACACACACACACACACACACACACACACACACACACACACACACACACACACACACACACACACACACACACACACACACACACACACACACACACACACACACACACACACACACACACACACACACACACACACACACACACACACACACACACACACACACACACACACACACACACACACACACACACACACACACACACACACACACACACACACACACACACACACACACACACACACACACACACACACACACACACACACACACACACACACACACACACACACACACACACACACACACACACACACACACACACACACACACACACACACACACACACACACACACACACACACACAGTGACACACATGTACTGACATAACAGCGTTATTGAGGTAATAAAGGCTGCCTCGTCGACTTGGAGACTCCAACACCTAAGCAATAATGAATGTTTAGATAAAGAAGGCATTAAAATCAAACCAATTTTCGTCAGCAGATGCCTTCGACCCACCCAAACCACATAACTCTCTCTTTCCACCAAACCATACAAATCTCTTCCTCCTCCAAACCACACAACTCCTTCCCTCCTCCAAACCACACAACTCCCTCACTTCTCTAAACCACAACACTTTCTGTTTTTGTGCTTTTTCACATTCCCGGTTTTACTCCCTTCCTTTCATTCCTCACCACCCTCCTTCCTTCTTCACCACCCTCCTTCCTTCCTCACCACCCTCCTTCCTTCCTCACCACCCTCCTTCCTTTTTCACCACCCTCCTTCTTTCCTCACCCCCCTCCTTCCTTTTTCACCACCCTCCTTCTTTCCTCACCCCCCTCCTTCCTTTTTCACCACCCTCCTTCCTTCCTCACCACCCTTCTGAATCTTTCCTATTTTTTATCTACCCAACCTTTTGCCAACTTCTTTTTTTCCACCTTCACTCCCAATCCCTTATCCTTCCATTTCAACGTTCCAGTCGTTGAGCATCTTGACAGGAACTTCCAACTCCGTGTTTTGCAGACATTTTTCCATACTTTTTAATATCTATTCCTCGCAGTCGTTTTTATATTTATATTTCAAAACTCTATTCGTTCCAACGCCCTGTTCCAACAAACACTTTTCCTAGTTTTTGTGTGTTCAACTTGCAGTCTCCGAGGCCACCGCCACTACACACCCCCTCCACTCACCCTCAAAAGTCCTTAGGGATTTCAACTACAAATTTCTTCGGCCTATCTGCACAGAATACTTTTGCCTCTTTCCCATCAAATATTCCAAACCTTGGAATTATATTGGCCTATTTTTCATGGTTATATTTTTTCAAATTGATTTTTTTTATTTTTTTCAAAAACAACTGGTTCATGCAGTTTTTAACTTCCACGGTTCGTTCGTAATTCCATGGAGTCGTTTCATGTACTTCCATGGAGTTTTTTTATAATTTCATTTTTTAACGTCCTTTTTATCTCTCTTTTTATTGTTTTCATTGCTTGTTTGATTGCTGCTTAATGTTTTTATTTCTTCTTTATTCTTCTTTTATGTTTTTCCACAAAGGTTTCGTGCTTTTATGGGCCTCTGTTTGGTTATTCGAAACTCATTGTTGCTACACCACTCCCAATGTCGCAGCGATGATAAAACAAAAGTAAAAAATTAAAAATTGATAAAGCATAGAAGAGGAGGAGACAAAGAAGTGTCAAAAATGTTGCAACTGACACTCGCTTCGAATGTTCCTGTTGCTATCGTTCTCAGACAGTTCACAAAGACAATACAATACAATACAAAAACGAATATTATTATAGTGGCCTCAACCCCATAGAGTTTCGAGGCGACCATAATAACAATAAAACGGCCCTAATAACAATAAACCGACTCCAATGACTATCATAAAAATAATAAAAAAGTAAATGAAATCAAAAAACATAAAACAACAGAACATAAAACAAACAAAAACGAACGAACAATTGATGAAAAAACAAACAAAAATGAGGACCAAACATACCCAACAGCGCACAACGACACACAACAAAATACAACAACATACAAAAACACACAACAACACACAACAACATATAACAACACACAACAACACACAACAACATATAACAACACACTACAACACACAAAACACACAACAACATATAACAACACACATCAACACACAAAAACACACAACAACTTACAAAAACACACAACAACATAAAACAACACACAGCAACATACAACATCACACAACATCACACGACAACACAGCAACGCATGTGCACGCAGAAGCACCGACTCGGTGTGTCTTCGCAACGATCCATTACTCCAAATAGCTTCAAATTCAAAAAGCAATTCATCTCAACTTTCGTTCTCAAAGCAATTGCACCAACACTGCTGCACAAACAACAACAACAACAACAACAACAACAACAAAAAACAACAACAAAAAACAAAAAACAACAAACAAACAATAACAACAATACCACACCATATCGCATCATCACATCACAGAACATCACACCACCACCACACCCAACCACATCCCACCACACTCCACCAAACCCCCACACCCCACCAAACCCCCACACCCCACCACACCCCACCACATCCCACCACACCCCACCACATCCCACCACACCCCACCAAACCCCCACATCCCACCACACCCCACCACACCTCACCACACTCCACCACACCTCACCACACTCCACCACACCCCACCACACCCCACCACACACCACAGTAGCAGGATCAGTGGTTATGGGCGCACCAAGAGGAAGGCAGAGGAGTCTCATTTGCATATCTAGTATCTAATTTGACCGACATTGGCCCACCAAATTATATCTTGCAAAGTCTGCCTCACGTCACACAAACGACCAATGCTAAATGGTGTTAGTGTGGGGTGGTGTGTTATATTGTAAGGTTTGAGTGAAAAATGGGTGTTGGTGGTGGTGGTTTCATTTTGAGTGGTGGTTTAAATGGGCAACACAAGAGATCTGATGATGTTGAGAGTGATGGTTGGAAGGGGATGCTGGCTATGATGGTGGTGGTGATGATGGTGGTGATGATTATGGTGGCGATGATGGTGGGGATGCTGTTGGTGATGATGGTGGGGATGATGTTGGTGATGGAGAAAATGGTGCTGGTGATGATAGTGGTGGTGATGATGGGGTGAAAAGGACGGTGGTGATGATGGATGTAGTGAAGTCTACGACAGCCTACAGAATCAACATTTGAAGCTCGAAGGAAGAGATCAGCATGGAGCTTGTGGCTGCTGAGAGGTCGTGCAGATGCATGCCATGGCTGGATCTGGAAACGTCTTGTTAGTCTATCTTGTAATTTTTCGAGTGTTTGTGATGACTGAGTGTTGTTGTTATTGTTGTTGTTTTGATTGTTGTTGTTATTGTTGTTTTTGTTGTTGTTGTTGTTGTTGTTGTTGTTGTTGTTGTTGTTGTTGTGATTGTTGTCTCGCGTGACAAAGCTTAGCGAAATTGTTGGTTATGCGAAAATAACGTTTTTTTGTGAAAAAAGCGTTTAAATCCAAATAATTCGACGTTTCGAAACAAGAGTATTTTGTTACATATTCATGGTATATTGTGTTTTTGTGTTGTTATGTAAATACGTAGCTGTGTTGCTGGGTTCCTGCGTTCCTCCGTTGACAAGGCAACATGAGCGACAGAATCAACCTCTGGTTTCTCGTTCCAATTCCTTTGGAACATTCTTGTGACAAATTCCTTTCTACTTTCATTCGGAAGCTTTTTTTTTATATTAATAATATTATTTCATTTTATTTATTTTTTCTCTTGTTATTCCTCTCTTCAATGCTTTTTTTTATTACATTTTTTGATGTAATGTTTTTTTGGCGTATCACATCTACTCGAGGGAGACTGGGTCGATTGAAAAGTGACTGATGGAGTTTTTATTGCATTTTTTCGGAATTTTTTTTTCCATTCTAACTTAATTTTTTTATCGTCTTTTCTGTATCTCTCGTCGTGGTCTCGAAGATCTCTTGAGGTTACGCCATTAAAAACTGATCTTTGTATTGTATTGAGTTGTTTTGTTTTCATTTCATTGTATTTTACTTTATTGTTTTTTGTTTTACTAAATTTTACTACATTTGAATGTATTGTATTGTATTGTATTGCCATTTATTGTATCTCAATTTTGTGCATTTTAATGCAATGTATTTTATTGTAAATTATTGACTGCATTGTATTTTATTGTATTGTATTGTATTGCATTGTATTGTATTGCATTATATTGTATTGTATTGTATTGTATTGCACTATATTGTATTGTATTGTATTGTATTGTATTGTATTGTATTGCACTATATTGTATTGTATTGTATTGTATTGCATTATATTGTATTGTATTGTATTGTATTGCATTATATTGTATTGTATTGTATTGCATTATATTTTATTGTATTATATTTTATTGTATTATATTGTGTTGTATTGTTTTGTATTGCATTATATTGTATTGTATTGCACTATATTTTATTGTATTATATTTTATTGTATTATATTGTATTGTATTGTTTTGTATTGCATTATATTGTATTGTATTGTATTGCATTATATTTTATTGTATTATATTTTATTGTATTATATTGTGTTGTATTGTTTAGTATTGCATTATATTGTATTGTATTGTATTGTATTGTATTGTATTGTATTGTATTGTATTGTATTGTATTGTATTGCATTATATTGTATTGTATTGTATTGTATTGTATTGTATTGTATTGTATTGTAGTGTATTGTATTGTATTGTATTGTATTGTGTTTTATTGTATTGTATTGTATTGTATTGTATTGTATTGTATTGTATTGTATTGTATTGTATTGTATTGTATTGTATTGTATTGTATTGTATTGTATTGTATTGTATTGTATTGTATTGTATTGTATTGCATTATATTGTATTGTATTGTATTGTATTGTATTGTATTATATTGTATTGTATTGTATTGTATTGTATTGTATTGTATTTTATTGTATTGTATTGTATTGTATTGTATTGTATCGTATTGTATTGTATTGTATTGTATTGCATTATATTGTTTTGTATTGACTTGTAATAAACTATAATGCATTCAAGTTTGTCGCATTTTATTGCATCGTACTACAAAATTTGAATTTTTTTCAAACTTATTCAATTTCCATGTTTTTTACAACTAATTCTTTGAAATATCAGACCTAATCAACCTTTACATGCTTAAGCTATTTTTTTCCTTAATCAAATTTTTGTTTTCCATTTCTGTTTATTACAGTTTTTATCTTCTTCTTCTTCATCCCAAGTTCGAGTCAATTTTTTAACTTTTTATTCTTCGCCATTTAATGGAGGTATGCTTATTTGGTTACGCCTTCACTTTTGAATTATACACTCGATGATAACCACGAGATAATAAAAATTTCTTAGATAAGAGAGAAAACCCCCGAATTATTGGAATAAAAACTTTTAACTCCTTTTGTTAAATTTCTTGAAGTTTATGCATTAAAACTTATGAAATTCAACTCATGAAATGGCACTCATGAAGCGAGAATTTCTGGCATGTTCCAGCCATGTTTTGCACAGTCTGTCATGTTTAGCCTGCGATCTAAAAATTTGGCGTTTGAAAAGTCAATTACACGGGGGTTTTTGAGTCCAAAAAACAAAAATTCACGCAAACCCGCAAAAGATCGAAGCACGTTCGAAGCAACTTCATTAAAGAACGAATCAAAAGGAGTTTTTGAAACTGCAAAATTGAAACATTTTGCTACAAAGGGGAGATGCGTGCGATGAGATGATGCGTCTGAGGGCATTCAACTTAACGTAGGTTGCGCAATAAGACGGCCAATTACGCCAGTACACTGCGCTTAACGACGATGTCGCTGCGTTATCACTGCGTGCGTAGCCATTCGAGACAGGATGTTTCAGACTGCACCTATTAACTGCCTCGCTATTCATTTGAAGCTGCGTGCAAGCCCATTCCTTCATTTCAATCTCCTATCTCCTCTTCTACCTTCCCCTCCCATCCTCTCCCCCTTCTTCTACCTTCCCCTCCCATCCTCTCCCCCTTCTTCTACCTTCCCCTCCCATCCTCTCCCCCTTCTTCTACCTTCCCCTCCCATCCTCTCCCCCTTCTTCGACCTTCCCCTCCCATCCTCTCCCCCTTCTTCTACCTTCCCCTCCCATCCTCTCCCCCTTCTTCGACCTTCCCCTCCCATCCTCTCCCCCTTCTTCGACCTTCCCCTCCCATCCTCTCCCCCTTCTTCTACCTTCCCCTCCCATCCTCTCCCCCTTCTTCTACCTTCCCCTCCCATCCTCTCCCCCTTCTTCGACCTTCCATTCTCATCCTCTCCCCCTTCTTCTACCTTCCCCTCCCATCCTCTCCCCCTTCTTCTACCTTCCCCTCCAATCCTTTCCCCCTTCTTCTACCTTCCCCTCCCATCCTCTCCCCCTTCTTCTACCTTCCCCTCCCATCCTCTCCCCCTTCTTCTACCTTCCCCTCCCATCCTCTCCCCTTTCTTCTACCTTCCCCTCCCATCCTCTCCCCCTTCTTCTACCTTCCCCTCCCATCCTCTCCCCCTTCTTCTACCTTCCCCTCCCATCCTCTCCCCCTTCTTCTACCTTCCCCTCCCATCCTCTCCCCCTTCTTCGACCTTCCATTCTCATCCTCTCCCCCTTCTTCTACCTTCCCCTCCCATCCTCTCCCCCTTCTTCTACCTTCCCCTCCCATCCTCTCCCCCTTCTTCTACCTTCCCCTCCCATCCTCTCCCTCTTCTTCTACCTTCCCCTCCCATCCTCTCCCCCTTCTTCTACCTTCCCCTCCCATCCTCTCCCCCTTCTTCTACCTTCCCCTCCCATCCTCTCCCCCTTCTTCCACCTTCCCCTCCCATCCTCTCCCCCTTCTTCTACCTTCCCCTCCCATCCTCTCCCTCTTCTTCTACCTTCCCCTCCCATCCTCTCCCTCTTCTTCTACCTTCCCCTCCCATCCTCTCCCTCTTCTTCTACCTTCCCCTCCCATCCTTTCCCCCTTCTTCTACCTTCCCCTCCCATCCTCTCCCCCTTCTTCGACCTTCCCCTCCCATCCTCTCCCCCTTTTTCTACCTTCCCCTCCCATCCTCTCCCCCTTCTTCTACCTTCCCCTCCCATCCTCTCCCCCTTCTTAGACCTTCCATTCTCATCCTCTTCCCTTCTTTCCTCCTCACCCTTCTTCATTTTTTTCATTCCATCCCCTCTTCCCATTCTCTTTCTTTTTTTTTCTTTTATTCTTTTTCACCTATTCTTTTTTTTCTCTTTTCCTTCCATCCATCCTTCTTTCCATCTTTTCTCCCATCTCCTTCTTCTCATTCTTCCACCTCTTTTTCAGTTCAACCTCCTTCTTTCTTTCTTTCCATCTTTTTTACAAGCCTCTCCGATCCTTCTTTTATTTTTTCCAGTTCACTTTTCAGTCTTTTCTTCTTTCTTCTCACCCTTCTCCCACCCTCTTTTTCAATTCAGTCTTTCAACCTCCTCCCATCCTTTTTTATTTCTTTCTTCCATTTTTCTTTCACTTCTTTTTTATCCTCTCCTACCTTTCTTTCATCTTTCCCACCTTTCCGATTTTTTCCACCCTCCCCTCCCTTCCGCCCCCTCCTCTCACCCCAATATTTTCCACCCTCCCCTCCCCTCCCCTTCTCCCCCAATTTCTTCCACCCTCCCCCCTTCCAATTTCTTCCACACTCCCACCCCTCTAATTTCTTCCACCCTCCCACCCCTCCAATTCCTTCCACCCTCCCAC
>OX387254.1:7152555-7162555 GCA_947562095.1 Branchellion lobata | reverse complement strand
ATAATAATAATAATAATAATAATAATAATAATAATAATAATAATAATAATAATAATAATAATAATAATAAAAATAATAATAATAATAATAATAATAATAATAATAATAATAATAATAATAATAATAATAATAATAATAATAATAATAATAATAATAATAATAATAGTAACAAAGTCAAGGCTAACCCCAATAATACATCCAAAAAGCTTTTATTAGAGGCAATTTTTATATATTGAAAATGCCATAAATGAAACTTTTCGGTGGTCAAGCCTCGAAAAAAAGCTTTCATCTATTTCATCCATTCTTTCATATATCTTTTTTTTTCATTCTTTCTCTTTTCTATTCTTCCTTCCTCCATCCTTCCTCCCTCCATCCTTCCTCCCTCCATCCTTCCTCCCTCCATCCTTCCTCCCTCCATCCTTCCTCCCTCCCTCCTTCCTCCCTCCATCCTTCCTCCCTCCATCCTTCCTCCCTCCATCCTTCCTCCCTCCATCCTTCCTCCCTCCATCCTTCCTCCCTCCATCCTTCCTCCCTCCATCCTTCCTCCCTCCATCCTTCCTCCCTCCATCCTTCCTCCCCCCATCCTTCCTCCCTCCATCCTTCCTCCCTCCATCCTTCCTCCCTCCATCCTTCCTCCCTCCATCCTTCCTCCCTCCCTCCTTCCTCCCTCCATCCTTCCTCCCTCCATCCTTCCTCCCTCCATTCTTCCTCCCTCCCTCCTTCCTCCCTCCATCCTTCCTCCCTCCATCCTTCCTCCCTCCATTCTTCCTCCCTCCATCCTTTCTCCCTCCATCCTTCCTCCCTCCATCCTTCCTCCCTCCATCCTTCCTCCCTCCATCCTTCCTCCCTCCCTCCTTCCTCCCTCCATCCTTCCTCCCTCCATCCTTCCTCCCTCCATCCTTCCTCCCTCCATCCTTCCTCCCTCCATCCTTCCTCCCTCCCTCCTTCCTCCCTCCATCCTTCCTCCCTCCATCCTTCCTCCCTCCATTCTTCCTCCCTCCATCCTTCCTCCCTCCATCCTTCCTCCCTCCATCCTTCCTCCCTCCATTCTTCCTCCTTCCATCCTTCCTCCCTCCATCCTTCCTCCCTCCATCCTTCCTCCCTCCATCCTTCCTCCCTCCATTCTTCCTCCCTCCATCCTTCCTCCCTCCATCCTTCCTCCCTCCATCCTTCCTCCCTCCCTCCATCCTTCTTCCCTCCACCCATCCTTCCTCTCTCTATCCTTCCTCCCGTCACCATTCATCCTTCCTTCCTCTATCTTTCCTCCCTCCACCCTTTCTCCTTCCATTCTTCCTCCCTCCATCCTCCCTCCACCCTTCCTCCCTATCATCTTTTCTCACTTCCATTTTCTCTCTTCCATCCTTCCATCCTTTCATCTTCTCTTTTTTCTTCTTTCATCCATTTCTTCATCTTTTTATTTTTTCCTCCATCACCGAGTGGAAGAAGTGAAGAAGTTTTCAAATATTTAAAATTTTAAAATTTGAAAATTTGAAAAATTGAAAATTTGAAAAGGAAGAAGTGAGAAGGAAGAAAAAAAACAAATGAAAAAAAGAAAGAAAAAGAAAAAAGGAGGAAGAAGAGAAGAAGAAGATGAAGAGAAAGAAGGAAAGAAAGGGATGAGAAGAAGGGAGAGAGGGAGGTAAGAAAAGAGCCATGACGGCGTCGTATGGAGTTTTTATGATCCTTTCACGACCGCTTCATCATCCTCCGCTGACCCTCCGCTGGGCAACTGTAATTGCTTTTTTAAACCCGGTCTGCTCGCAAAGTTTTTTTGCTGGAATTTGAGTGGTTTTCTGTCTTAGCGTTTGGTTTTTTTAGTTTTTTTTAGAATGTTAGACTTTTTCCAGTTATATTTTTTTGGTACCTAGTTTTGCTACAGTTTTTTGAATAGCTTTTTTATAGGATTGGTTTTTTTTAATAGTTTTGTTTAGTAGTTTTTGTTTTGTGTTGCTTCAGCAAGCGAGATGGCTGCTGCACCAGAGGTTATTCCTGTACTGGAGATTGTCTCTGCACCTACTTCATTTTTCGTACTGAGTTTTTATTTTTTTGAACCGTTGTTCAGTTTTTTTGCACTCACCTTTGTTAGTTTTGTAATTAAGTTTTGTTCCGCACTGATTTTTGTTGTTGCATTTTTACTCTAATTGTCGCTGCTACTCCACCATTATAATTTTTCTAGCTCGTGCACCTGATGTTTCGCCAAATGAGTTTTTCCAAACAATTTCTTTTTTTTTTTCTTTTTTTAAATTTTTATTTTTATTTTTTTTATTGGGTTTTAAAATTTCATAAGGGCTTTACTTCCTCTTTATGGCTCCCCTAGCTTTGAATTTTATTTTAATATTTTTTGTTTTTACAACTTTGACACGAAGTTTTTTTTAAAAATTCCAAAGCATCGCGCAGTTTTTATAAAACAATGGACAACTTCAACATCGTAAAAAACCCGCAGATGTTTCCTTCCAGCCATTCCACAACACAACTCGACGCAAAAGAAAAAATAAAATGACGATCCGAACTAGATTAGAGACATTATTTATACAACAACAACAACAATAATAACAACAACAACAAAAAACAACAAACAACAAAAACAACAAAAACAACAACAAACACAACAAAAACAACAACAAACACAAAAACAACAAACAAACACATCAAAGCGTTGACAACGACAAGTTATTGTTCCAGCACTTTTACGCGCATGCGCTCGTAAAGAAACGCCTGCTTTTACGTTTTCCCGCTAAATTAAAATGACACCTCATAAAGACAAGTCGTTAAACACGTGGACATGTATAGCGATAATGTGGAAACTCAAAATGTTAGCCCTCTCCCTTGTAGTTTTTGGACTTTATTTCGGTTCTTTGGGTTTTATTTCACTTCTTTAGATTTTATTTTTGTTCTTTGGTTTTATTTTTGTTCTTTGGTTTTATTTTGTTCTTTGGTTTTATTTTTTGTTTTTTGGTTTTATTTTAGTTTTGTGTTTACGAGACGAAACAGCAATGAAACGTTGATCACGTTGGTTTTGCAAGACGAATGGACTCGCAAGCGGCAATGGAGGCAGAGTGGCTGTGGCGAGAAGTGACGGACGTGATGGAAGCATTTATAATGCATAATCCTTATGAGTTCTTCCTCCTAATTCACTTAGTGACGAGTGGCCCGCCAGAGAACGTCCAACGCACGTGTCTTGGATGGCTGAACGTCCCATGCGGTGTAAAAAATTATAACAAAAACGCTTTGAACGTTTCAACAGTGAAAAAAAAATTTTTTTCTGGGAAATGAAAATGACGAAAATGAATTTAAAAAAAAAAACATTAAAAAATTATTGCTCAATAAGGTTTCCTAATGTTTTTCGAGAAGAAAACGATGCAGGAAGCGGTAGAGGCGCTGAGGTGATTATGCCACAACAGTGACATTAAGTTTTAGTGGCTGGCCACTAATGGAATTGACTGCATAGGCATTTGAGACTGCCTTTGATGTTTTGTGGCTGCAATAAAAATGGCTGGAACAAATAAATGCAGAGTCAGCAAAAAGATGCCTGGAAGAAGGCAAAAGTGTCGAAGCGAGGAATCAATTTTTGCGAAAAAAAAAGAAAAAAACAAAAAGAGAAAAGGCAAAAGGTAGCAAAACTTGGAGTTTGTGAAAACATGAGAGAAAAACAACAAGAAGTTGTAGGAATTGTTGCAGATGAATAATTGAAGCACCAGAGTTTTGCACTGACAAGACACTCGCCTCCTCTTTCGCTTCTTTTTTTTTGCGACACCCACTTCATTTTTTTTACTTTTTTCTTAAATCTGATTTGTTTTTGTTTTCAGTATCCACCGGTGTCTTTTTTTTTTCAATATCTAGTGGCCTAGAAACTCTACGGGGTTAATGCCACTATAATAATATTTGTATTTGTATTGTATTGTATTGTATTGTATCTAACTTCTTCGCGTCAGTTTCTTACATGTAAAGTTTAGCCTCATTTTTATATTGATGTTTTCGAGTTTTGTTTTATTTTTTTTAGGTCCTTTCAAAAATATTCAAGTGCACTCCTACTTGTAGGAAAATGATTGATTCGGGTGCATTCATACGCAATCATCTGTATTAAGTTCCAGACGCATTCATTGATTTCATTGAAGTTCTAACCATGCAAATTGCGTGGCTTTCAGAAAATTCAAATTTTTAACCACTCGACCGTTCTGACGCTTTTTGTCAACAAAAACCTCGTATTGTTTTGTCTTTGAAACAAAAAAACTGGCCTTCAATTTGTGCTTTTGACGTCACTGATGCCCTCGTGCACGCAACAGATTGCTGCGTAACATACAAAAGATTGCTGCGTAACATAGAAAATCTTTCTGCGTAACATATAACGTCACAACGTAACATACAACACGTCACAACGTAACATACAACACGTCACAACGTAACATACAACACGTCACAACGTAACATACAACACGTCACAACGTAACACACAACACACGAGGTCACTCCACTCGCTCATCACTGTCGTCATGACGTTTTCACTGCGTCATCACTCCGCGTAATGCAATTAACCTATCCTAGAAGAATCTCTTCCTCTTTCTTCCTTCTTGCAAATCTTTTTTCATCATTTTTTCTTCATCATCATCATTTCATTCTTATTCCATCATTTTCATAATCTTTATCATGACTTCTTCTTCTTCTGCTTTTCATTCTTTTTTTTCTTTTTTTTTCTTTTTTTTTTCTTTTTTTTTCTTTTTCTTCATCATCTTCTTATTATTATTATTCTTCTTCTTCTTTATCACCTTCTTCTTCTTATTCTTCTTCTTATTATTATCATTCTTCTTCTTATTCTTCTTCTTCTTTTTCTTCTTATTATTATTCTTCTTCATCATCTTCTTCTTTTTATTATTTTTATTATTATTATTCTTCTTCTTATTCTTATTATTATTATTATTATTATTATTATTATTCTTAGTATTATTATTATTATTATTATTATTATTATTCTTCTTCTTCTTCTTTTTCTTCTTCTTCTTCTTCTTCTTCTTCATCTTCTTCTTCTTCTTCTTCTTCTTATTCTTCTTCTTCTTCTTCTTCTTCTTCTTCTTCTTCTTCTTCTTCTTCTTCTTCTTCTTCTTCTTCTTCTTCTTATTCTTCTTCTTCTTCTTCTTTTTCTTCTTCTTCTTCTTTTTCTTCTTCTTCTTCTTCTTCTTCCTGCTTTCTCCTTTGTTCTCATTAAGACATTTTTAAGTTATTAAGAATGGGAGCATTAGTGGCTCCAGGTGCATACGAATTTACCACAACTCCCTGGTGCATCCGTACCTTGAACGTCCTTTCGGAGTCTCTCTAACTTGAACACTCCCTTGGACCCATCTTATTGCCTTTTTCTTCTGTGTTCTTTCCTTTCTTTTGTATCTTTGTCTCCAATGCTTCTCCTTCTCGATCCTTTTTGTCTTCAATGTTATTTCTTGTCCATTTTTTCCTTCTACTTCTTAACTTTTTTATCCCTTTTACACAAGAATCTCAAACGTCTTTTATTTTCAAATTCAGAATTTTAGTAAAAATATTTTTTCAAAAAGTTTCATTATTAATTTTAACCTGCCTACTGCACCGCAAGGCAACATGTCGGCGAACGATGACTTCCAATGCTTTATCGCTGAGGTCTTAATTGTCGGCATTGGCTTGCATTGTTTATATTCAATCAAGCCATTTCTCACTCTGATTACTCTCACATACCTGCTTATATAATGCCTGAGCAAATAATAACCTCGCCCTCTCAGTTCAGGCACATTAAAGCTTAATTGACTTCAAGGCGCTACGAACCATTGCAAAAAGCCACTTAATCTCTTTTGCATAAGTTATGTGTCATTAAATTAAATTATTCCTCCGCTCGTCGTTTTCAAAACTTTTTGAATCGTTCCGGAGTTGCTTTATCTTCTATACTCCACCACTCCCCACCACTCCCCACCACTCCCCACCACTCCCCACCACTTCCCACCACTCCCCACCACTCCCCACCACTCCCCACCACTCCCCACCACTCTCCACCACTCCCCACCACTCCCCACCACTCCCCACCACTCCCCACCACTTCCCACCACTCCCCACCACTCCCCACCACTCCCCACCACTCCCCACCACTCCCCACCACTCCCCACCACTCTCCACCACTCCCCACCACTCCCCACCACTCCCCACCACTCCCCACCACTCCCCACCACTCCCCACCACTCCCCACCACTTCCCACCACTCCCCACCACTCCCCACCACTCCCCACCACTCCCCACCCCTCTTCACTACACTCCACCACTCCCCACCACCCTTCACTACACTCCACCACACTATATATTTTCCCCCTTCTCCCTCACTCCTTCCTTATTTCCCATTGATCATACTCCACTACTTCACCAACTTTTCTCATTTCTTTCAATCTTCAACCTCAGTATCTTTTTTCCACCATACTACCCTCCTTTATCCACTTCCACCACACCACCCCTCCTCTCCTTCCACCACACCACCCCTCCTCATCTTCCACCACACCACCCCTCCTCTCCTTCCACTACACCACCCCTCCTCATCTTCCACCACACCACCCCTCCTCTTCTTCCACCACACCACCTTCCTCTTTTTCCACCACACCACCCCTCTTCATCTTCCACCACACCACCCCTCCTCTCCTTCCACCACACCACCCCTCCTCTCCTTCCACCACACCACCCTTCCTCTCCTTCCACCACACCACCCCTCCTCATCTTCCACCACACCACCCCTCCTCATCTTCCACCACACCACCCCTCCTCTTCTTCCACCACACCACCCCTCCTCTTCTTCCACCACACCACTTTCCTCTCTTTCCACCACACCACCCCTCCTCTCCTTCCACCACACCACCCCTCCTTTCCTTCCACCACACCACCCCTCCTCATCTTCCACCACACCACCCCTCCTCATCTTCCACCACACCACCCCTTCTCATCCACTTCAACCATTGCTTCATTTCTCATTCACTTTTACAATTATTTTAACGACATTCTCATAAATCTTTTCATTTTTTTTACTTTTAAATAAATCGACATACTTCATCAGCGACCGATTCGTTTTCATTTTTTTAATTTTTCATTAAAATTTTTTTTTCTTTCGTTATTTGTTTTGTTTTATTATGGTTAAAAAAACATTCTTAGTATTTTTACTCTTCAATTTTTTTTCTATTCGTGGTTAGAGTCAAAAATCAGCGAAAAACGAGAGACCTCCCAAGCTAAGACTCACATAACTTTCTTATTTTTAAGTACCAAATTTATTTTCAATAAAAACTGAATGAGTCTTTGAAATTCATTAATTTGAAACAATTGAAACGCACAGCGACTTTTTACTTCATTTTCATCGGCACTTTTGCGTTCAATTTTTTTGCAAAAAGTGGCTCTGAAAGTTTTATTGGGACTCCAGCAACTCAGGCAACCAAAGCTTCGAAACTGCCGCAATTTCCTCATTGCAACACATCACACCTGAGTCGTCCGATCGTTCCATCGCACGCTTCTGTGGCTCTAGGGTGGTGGTGGTGGTGCTGTTGTGGTGGTGTGGTGGTAATATGGTGATGTGGTGGTGTAATGGTGTGTTGGTTTTGTGGTGTGATGATAGTTTAGTGGTGGTGTAGTAGTGGTGTAGTAGTGGTGTTGTGGTGGTGTTGTGGTGGTGTGTTGGTTTTGTGGTGTATGATGGTGTGGGGGTGGTGTGTTGGGAGTGTGGTAGGGTGGTGTGGTGGCGGTGTGTTGGGGGTGTGGTAGGGTGGTGGGGTGGTGGTGTGTTGGTGGTGTGGCGATAGTGTGGTGGTGGTGTGGTAGTCTGTTATGGAGGTGGTGTGAGGGTGGTGGAGTGGTATTGTGTTGTTGTATGTGGTGGTGGGGTGGTGGTGGTGTGGTGGTGGTGTGGTGGTGGTGTGGTGGTGGTGGTGTGGTGGTGGTGTGGTGGTGGTGTGGTTCAGTTGTGGTGGTTGTTGTTGTTGTTGTTGTTGTTTGAGGGTGGTGGGAGTCGCGGAAACCTGTTCCAAGTGTTGGAGATTTGTTGAGAGCGTGTTTTAAAAGTTGAAGCTTTGTGGCGACTTCAACCACTCTTGAAACATCATTTTCTAACTCACACTCAAAAAAAAAAAATGAACTTAAATTATGAAAAAAAAATCCAAATTGGACGCTAGAAGGAAAATTTTTGTTGTGAGGTTTCGTTGGTGCACAACCACACACTGAGGTGGCAGAAATAACATCTTGAAATTTTTTAAAAATAATAATAATAATAATGATATCATTATTATTATTAACATTAACAACAACAACAATATTAATAATAAAACTATTTTTTAGTAATAATGATAAAAATAATAAATGAATGAATGAATAAATAAATAAATAAAAACAAATCTCGTTCAAAAATGTGAATATGAGTAGAAAAAAATTCGGAGTAAAAGTAGTAATCGTGGAAAATAATTCAGAAAATAAACAATATTAATAACAAAACTGATAATAAAAATTATTATTATTATTTTTATTTTTTTATTTAATTTTTATTGTTATTATTATTATTATTATTATTATTATTATTATTATTATTGTTGTTGTTATTATTTTTTTTTTAAATTATTATTATTACTATTATTATTATTATTATTATTATTATTATTATTATTATTATTATTATTATTATTATTATTATTATTATTATTATTATTATTATTATTATTATTATTATTATTATTATTATTATTATTATTATTATTATTATTATTATTATTATTATTATTATTATTAAATCCGATAGATTCAGCGGTACCTTGATGTTGAAAAGCTCATAAAAAGGATGTTGAACTTGTTGTTACTGGCGTGTTGTTGATGTCAATGCATGCTGAAGAGGAGCAAGAAGATGGGTTGACGTCATGTGCTTGCAATTCTGAAAGTCAATGGAAGCCTCTTCAAACTTGATTTTTGGTTTCAACATCCGACTTCTTTTTCTCCCTCTTTCTTCATCTTTTCTTCGTTCGTACCCTTCTCCTTCCACTCCTCTTCATCTTTTCCCACTTCTTTAATTTCCTTTTCGTGTCGTTACCATAACCTCCTCAATCTGCCTCTTTTCATCCCATGAAATTTTCCTATTTATAAAAAATTCCATCCTGATTACTCCGTGCCACTAAACAAGACGTAATTATGCTTGAAATTTTATTTTTTTATTCAAACATTCAAGCAAAAAGGTTTTTCTGTACTTTGGCTAATAACCTCAAACAACCCTTAATCATTTTTTCATTTATATGGCGCAGTTTTTTGTCTGTAATCATTTTTTTTAAAGAATTAGAAAAATTGAGGATGGAGTTTTTTTGCTATTATTTTTAATAAAAAAAACATTCCTAGAAACATTTTTTTTGAAAATTAATTGAGATGTTGTCATCGGCCACTTCTTCTTAGTATTCGTTCCATTACCACCGCTCATCTCTTCCTAATTACCTAATACCACCCACTGCCATCACCACCACTTCCCAACACCACCCCCCCCCCCTCCAACACCACTTCCCAGCACCACCTTCCAACACCACCCTTCAACACCACCCCTCAACACCACCTCCCTCCAACACCACCCCTCAACACCACCTCCCTCCAACACCACCCCTCAACACCACCTCCCTCCAACACCACCCCTCAACACCACCCCTCAACACCACCTCCCTCCAACACCACCCCTCAACACCACCTCCCTCCAACACCACCCCTCAACACCACCCCTCAACACCACCTCCCTCCAACACCACCCCTCAACACCACCCCTCAACACCACCCCTCAACACCACCTCCCTCCAACACCACCCCTCAACACCACCTCCCTCCAACACCACCCCTCAACACCACCCCTCAACACCACCTCCCTCCAACACCACCCTTCAACACCACCCCTCAACACCACCTCCCTCCAACACCACCCCTCAACACCACCTCCCTCCAACACAACCCCTCAACACCACCTCCCTCCAACACCACCCCTCAACACCACCCCTCAACACCACCT
>OX387254.1:7137555-7142555 GCA_947562095.1 Branchellion lobata | reverse complement strand
TATTTTTATTATTATTATTATTATTATTATTATTATTATTATTATTATTATTATTATTATTATTATTATTATTATTATTATTATTATTATTATTATTATTATTATTATTATTATTATTATTATTATTATTATTATTATTATTATTATTATTATTATTATTATTATTATTATTATTATTATTATTATTATTATTATTATTATTATTATTATTATTATTATTATTATTATTATTATTATTATTATTATTATTATCATTATTATTATTATTATTATTATTATTATTACTTTTTTTCTTATTATGTTTCGACTTTATTTTATTTCAATTTCAAAAGTTCAAATTTGAAAAAATAACTTTAAAAACTCCGAACGTAAAAATCAATAGAAAGATACTTATTTAAAAAAAAAAATGAAAAAAAAAAAAAATAGTAATAATAATAATAATAAAATAAATAAAATAATAATAATGATAAAATAACTTTTTAAAATTATAATTATTGATAAAAACCAAAAAAAAATGCTGAAGAGTATCAATTGAAGCAATTACTGAGGACAGCGAGTACACACGCGGGCAGTGGTACTATTACTTACTATTAGGAACATTCGAGGCACCAGGCATGTTTGCTTGTTCGTTTGTTCGTGTGCTTGTGTGTTCGTGTGTTCACTGTTTCGTTTGTGCGTGTGTTAGTGTCTTTGTGTACTCGTGTGTTCACTGTTTCGTTTGTGCGTGTGCTCATGTGTTTGTGTGTTCGTGTGTTTACTGGTTCGCATGTGCGTGTTCGGATGGTTTGATGGACCTTCGTGTGGGATGGAGGATTGTTTGATGAATGTTCGCACGAAAGACAATGAAGCGCTTGTAAAGAGCAATCGGTTCATTCACTAATTGATCATTGTTCACAAACAAGGGTTTGTGCAAACGACACAAACTGCGAAAACCAACAAATCTACCATTCCAAGCTCTTTGTGGCATGATTGAGCACCTTGCAACAAGACACAACTGTCAGCAATGTTCGTAGTGTTCGTACGGTTCACAACGGTTTGCAGCTGAACAACAACAACTACAACAACAAAAACTACTCCAGTAACTGCAACAACAGCCACTACACAACAGCAACAACAACTAAATTAGCAGCAACGATACCTAAAGAAAAAACAGCAACAACTAAAACTAAAACAAAAATTACTCCAGCAACTGCAACAGCAACAACTACTTTAGCAACTGCAACAACAACAAAAGCAACAGCAATAACATCAACAACAACAACTTCAACAACATCAGCAACGACAACAACAACATCAGCAACAACAACAACAACAACAACTACAACAACATCAGCAACAACAACAAAAAAAACTACAACAACATCAGCAACAACAACAACTGATATAGAAAGCAATGCCGAACAACACAGCGAAGAGTTTGTGGGTGCATTGTGCTGGGGTATCTGCATTTTTTAGATTATCAATAACAACATCAATAAGGTCAAGAGTGACTTTCAGTAAAAATAAAAATAAAAAATTAAATTAAAAAAATAATTAAAAAAAAACAAATAAATATCAATAAAAAAGTATTAATGAAAGTTTAATAATATAAAAAACATGGTTGTTCTAACTGATTCATTTGTCAATGTACAAACAATATCCTAAGTAGAAATGCTTAGTCATGTCGCTTATAATGCTTTCAGCAGTGCCTGAAAGGCAAGGAGGAGGGTGGAGTGAAAGACAAAGGCCCAATGAATGATAATGAGTCGTACAGAAATGCTCGCAATTAGGTGCCGTGGTCGTCGTTATGTTCTGGCGCCATGCTCCTCATGGCTGGCTTCAAACGCAAGCCTGTCTCCCAGCCTTTGTCACTCCTCCTTCACTTCATTCTTTTCTCACTTTGTTTTCATCCATTTCTTTTTTTTTTTTCTTTCTTTTTCTTCTTCTTCTTCCTTTTTATCTTACCTTCTTATTACGCTTTCTTTCTATAATTTTCAAATAAATTTTTTTTCTATTATTTTTTCCATTTTTTCTTCTCTTTTTTTTCTTCTTTCTTTTTTCTTATTTTTCTCTTCTTTTCCTTTTATAAAATATTGCTAATAACTGAAAGGCCTAATTGCAGTGTCTGATACGCAACTCTAATTGCCTCTATTGTAACTGTTGCCAATGATGCTTGCGCTGGAGACTGCATGTTGCACACATACACACCCACACACCCACACACACACACACACACACACACACACACACACACACACACACATACACACACACACACACACACACACACACACACACACACACACACACACACACACACACAAACACACAAACATACACACACACACACAAACACACACACACACACACACACACACACACACACACACACACACACACACACACACACACACACACACACACACACACACACACACACACACACACACACACACACACACACACACACACACACACACACACACACAAACACACAAACACAAACACACACACACACACACACACACACACACACATCCAAGGGGAGTTAAGCCACAGGCCTCAAGGCGCCATAGCACACCTAAGTCTTCCATTTTTTTATTTCATCCATCTAGACATTAATTAGCTCATACATACATCATCGAACTTGTCCTATTCATTTTCAACTTTTTAAATTTAATCTTTGATTTTCTAATTTTTGTTTCGAATTTCACTTTTAATTCTAGTTTTTAATTTCACTTTTAATTTTAGTTTTTAATTTCACTTTTAATTCTAGTTTTTAATTTCACTTTTAATTCTAGTTTTTAATTTAATTTTTAAAATTCATTTGTCACTTTTCAACTCTCATTTTGTATTCTACTCAGAATTACTCATCAATAATTAATAAGGGCACACAATAACGCCCCCTTGAAACTGTTTTCAACCCCTCCACCACCACACAGCTTATCACAACCACACGTAAACTATTCCACCACCACACAGCTTATCACAGCCACACGTCAACTATTCCACCACCACACATCCACCACTCCACCACCAAACCATCCACCACTCCACCACCAAACCATCACTTCACAAGCAACCAAACATCACAAGCCATGAACACATCACCCATTTGTTCTTGGAGCCACCTGCACTGCTTCACAAGCATGCGACTTGTTATGCCAATCTTGTCTTGAAAGCCTTTCCAACTATAATTTTCGCAATGACTGCGTTCTCTTTCATTTACGTTTTAATCGCTGTGGCTCCCTCTTCTTCGTCAATTTTGTTTTCTTCTACATAAATTTTCATCGGCTAGATCCTTCCTTTCTTATTATACTCTAAAAACACTCAATAATCATCTTATCTCATCTAATCAAAACATTTTAAAGGCGCCCCTTAGCACTATGTTCAAATGACTAAACCATCGCTGTCTTTAGACTTCACAGACGTAAGTCTCCAGGCAAATGTGCTCCAGCCCTTCATACTCCACTTGCAGCTCATTATATGGCTTGTAGAGGAGTAGTGGAAATAATTCTTTGCAGACAGTTCGATAAAAATGAACCCGAAAAGGCAGCTTTCTGATCGATACTGTATCAAACAATTTGCATAGCGTTGTGCCTTTTATTGCCTCTGTGTGTCTTCACTCTGTCTTTCCTCTTTCTTCCGCGTTTATCCCCTGTGTCTCCAGTGTGTCTTCCGTCTGTATTCCGTGTGTATTCTGTGTGTATTCCGTGTGTATTCCGTGTGTATTCTGTGTGTATTCCGTGTGTATTCCGTGTGTATTCCGTGTGTATTCTGTGTGTATTCTGTGTGTATTCCGTGTGTATTCCGTGTGTATTCCGTGTGTATTCCGTGTGTATTTCGTATTTTTTCCATGATATCCAAGTTTTGAGCCACATTAGTGGAATATAAGGGGCTTCCATACTTAATGGATTTTATTGCTTGCAAGAAAACTCCTGGGAAGAGATCAGAAGTAACCAACTCTCAACTGGTTGAAGCTGAAAGGGCACAAGTGAGATGACGCTTGAGCTTCCATATAAGGCCCTCAAAGAGTCCACAGAGGAACGCTTCAGCTCTGCTTCTCTTCTCTCTTGGCCAGCAACCTTTTGCACGTGCTGCCTTGCGAAGAATAAAAGCAGCACTTCTCTTCAGAAGCACCCACCAGCAACAACGTATGATAAAAAGTAGGACGTATTATGGATAAGTATTAAGAGGTGTATGACTCAAACAGATAGTGAGATGTTGAGAGAAAAATAACTCAGGTGCCTCAGAGGCACTTTCGAAGACTTCCTCCCCACTGTGTCCTGCCTTAGTGCTTCTCCATCCATCACCCTGCATGCGTTGTTTCACGTGGGACTTCTCAGAAGAAGGAGGAGGAAGGGGAAGAGGTAGAAGAAGAGAAGAAGAAGGAAGAAAAAAAAGAAGAAAAGAAGGAAGAAAAAGAAGAGGAGAAGGGAGAAAAAGAGGTAGAGAAAAAAATGGAAAATTATAAAAAATATAAAAATAAAAAAGAAGAGGGGGAAGAAGGGGAGGATGGTTGTACTGAAGTTGCCATCAATAGTAATAATACTCCAGCCCATAACGCTCAGAAGTATGTATGTGAATTGTGCACGTGTGTGTGCTTGAGAATTTGTGCGAGAGAAGTTGTGGATGTGTGAAAAGTGCACTTGATTCGGTGGAATTATTGTATAATCCATGTACGGATAATCAAGTTGTTGATGTTGTTGTTGTTGTTGTTGTCTTTGATGTTTTTGTTGTTTTTGTTGTTGATTTTTTTCTTCTGTTGTTTTGTTATTGACGTTGCCTATTTTCTGTATCGCCGTTTGTCGTCATAATCATGACAAAGATCAAATTTTTTTAAAATAAATTCTACAATACACAGTAATACCTTGCATTCCATCAATTTTAAATTCAAAAATAATAAAATTAATAATAATATCTTTTCAAATTATCATAATTATTGCTATTGTTTCATAAATGCCACTAAAATGGATTTAGACGAGAGCGCATGTATTTGAGACATGACGTCATTATGACTC
>OX387254.1:7130055-7132555 GCA_947562095.1 Branchellion lobata | reverse complement strand
TATTATTATTATTATTATTATTATTATTATTATTATTATTTTTATTATTATTATATTTATTACTATTACTATTTTTATTATTACACTAGAAAATAATAATAACTTAATTATTAAAATAAGTTAATGTTTTTTAAAATATTTTTAAACGTTTTCACCATATTTTTTATTTTAATAAATTTTATTTTTATGAATTTTTTCTTTTTTTTAAGGCCATTTTTTCAAAACTTGACAAATTCGTTCGTGTTATTTGGTAATGCAGGAGTTTTTTACTTTTTAAAAGTTATTTACGTTTTTTTTATGTTTGTTTATATCTTTTTTTCAATATTTAGCACGGAGATATGCCTACTTTTTGTTCAGTCCGCCTTTGAGACCACAAAAAACTTTTCAGTGCGTCTCATCAGTACTCCGGAAGGCTTCAAACATTCTTTGCTCTCAAAGCCACTAATCACCCACCCTCACTAATCACCCACCCTCACTAATCACCCACATTCACTAATCATCCATCCTCACTAATCACCCGCTCTCACTAATCACCCACCCCCCACTAATCATCCACCCTCATTAATAACCCACCATCACTAATCATCCACCCTCACTAATCATCCACCTTCACTAATCATCCATCCTCACTAATCACCCACCTTCTCTTATCCTTCACCCTCACTAACCATCCACCCTCACTAACCATCCACCCTTACTAATCACCCACCCTCACTAATCACCCACCCTCACTAATCACCCACCCTCACTAACCATCCACCCTCACCAATCACCCTCTTCACTGATCACACACTCTCATTGATAATCCATTCTCACTAATCACCCACATTCACTAATCATCCACCCTCACCAATCACCCACCCTCACTAATCACCCACCCTAAATAATCACCCACCCTCACTAATCACACCTGCTCTCTGATTAATCCACCATTTCCAATCATCCACCCATACACTTAAATCGATCACCGGCCCTACCACTTCTTAAAGTTCGCCACAAAATATTTCTCCCAATCACATTTCAAAACAAAACTGTAACTTATTTTTCGACTTTTCCATATCTATTGCTTGTGAGGAATTTTGTATTTTAAGTACCAATGTATTATTTCAAATCTTATCTTCTATTTTTTATTATCTCTCCACCATTTTTCAGACGTTTTTTTTTTTATTTTTCAAACACCCTCAACCAACGGGTGCGCAATGAAAAGGACCACTGCATGAGCAGGAATTCTGAAAATGATTTTATGTAGCATTTTTAACTTTTATGCTCCTTACTTACCCCTGTTTTTCTTGTTTCGCTAATTACTTGTACTTTTTTGAATTTCTTCCTTCAACTCTCAACTCCCATCTCCAACTATATACAAGGACGTTACAGCCACCACCACAATCCCCTCTCTGTTCTCTCGCCTTCAGTGTTCTCTGTTCCAATGTTTTCTTCAAAAACATTTTTTTCTTGACCTCTCTTTCTTGACTTTTCCTCTTCGACCTCTTCTTTTCTTTCAGGACCAACCAGGCTTTGGGACTTTCACTGATCACAAATCGATTTCAAATCTCCCTTTGTTCTCTGGCCATTTTCATCCGCTTCAAAACCGTTGAAATGTAATAGAAACTTGAGTATCAAGCTTTCGCTTAAGTTTAAGTAAACAAGTGAACCTCTCAACTCTTCTTCCTCCTAATCATTCTTCTTCTTCCTATTCTAATTATTCTCCAATCGGCTTCCCAATCATTTTTCAATCTTTTCTTAATCATTTTTCAATCTTTTCTTAATCTTTTTTCAATCTTCTAATCACTTTTAAAACCTTCTGATTATTTCTCAATCCTTCTAAGCAACCCTAATTTTTTTCAGCCTCCTTCTATGCCGTTTCATTACAAGGGGCGTAGCATTGGGGAGGCACTGGTTGGTTCGTCTGCTACGGAGTGCAACCGCCTACAGAGCAGCAGCTTTTTAAGTTATTAATTCTTCATGAATTTCAAGAATATTCTTGAAATATCACCTCGCTAATGCACCAAATTAAAACAACATCAATTTCCTTTATCTCTTCTCTTATTTACTGCAGTCAAAACTTTTCAAACGCCTGCTTAGTGCTACTGCAGTACTGCTGCAGTAATCGCTGACTACTGAAGAGTAATCCACAGTACCACACAGTACTCAACAGTACCACACAGTACTCCACAGTACCACACAGTACTAACCAGTATTTCACACTTAAACACAGTACTACCCAGTACTACCCAGTACTACTCAGTACTCCACAGTACTTCATAGCACTACACAGCACTAGCGAAGTAAAGTTGGCTTCGAACTCACAGCGCCCGTGGACTTTATAACGTGATCGTGAAGCTTCATGGCTGGACTCCACGTCGCCTCGCAGCAATCTCTTTGTGTCTTTGAACTTGTCTGAACTGCTGTGGTGGTGGTTGTGGGAATACTGTGGTGGTGGTTGTGGGAATACTGTGGTGGTGGTTGTGGGAATACTGTGGTGGTGGTGGTGGTGGAAATA
>OX387254.1:7117555-7120055 GCA_947562095.1 Branchellion lobata | reverse complement strand
TTATGCTTGAGGTTTTGGTTGTATAAAAAACTCAAATTAAAATGTTAAATTCAAATAAATTAAAAATATCAATAAATTATAAATTAAAAACCATAATGGGTCTGATTAGATCTTGTTTGTGACAACTCAGGCGTTTCGTAGAGTCTGTAGCGAAGGCTTTAGTGATTCTCAATGCTTATTTGCTGGAGGACTCCCCTTTATGCTGAAGATGTTATCTCGCCACGGCACTAGGCGCTCGTACCCTCAACAGAAGCAGCCTTATTGAGGCTGTGTTCGAGGCGATTTATATCCTCGGGTGACCCAATGAATTAAGAATTTAAGTTTACTTTTAAAACCTCAAAGACCACCATCCTATCCCCCTCACCCCTCGGTCTTGGCTGCCGCTACATTCAACGGTGTGAGTCACCGTCTCAAGCCCCTCTTTAGCAGGCTGCTTGGACTTTCAAACGCTTAAGTTAACATGCGAAAACATAAAGAAAATCTTAAAATTTGTATCTTCAACTTCTTCATTGGCGCTGGCCAGAACTTTATGGAAATAACTTTTTGAAATTAATTTTTTACAAAAAAAACTTAGAAATAATGTTTTTGAAAATAAATTTTTAAATATCGAAATGAGAATTTGATTCCACGGTAGGTTGGCAAAGTGCAGTGGCAAGGAAGTCGAATGAAGACTCGCATGAACAAAGGATTTTTAACATTTTAAGTGATAAATAAACTTGAGCAACTGTCTGGTAAGTTATTGGTTCGGACGGTGGCGAGTTCGATTATGCATATAGAACAAAACAACAAGATGAAGGGAAGGAAGAAAAAGAAGGAGAAAAAAGAAATAAAAATAAAAAATTAAGAAAAGAAAAATAAGAAGAAAGAGATGGAGAAGAAGAAGGAGGAGGAGGAGAAGTGGCAGAAAGATGTTTTCTATGCAAGAATGCCACGTTAACAGTCTCAAAGTGACTTATCTCTCGTGCCGGTTCATTTTCATTTATTAAATTTTTAAGGAAATACAGACGAACATTCTAGACTGCCTGTGATTATAGACTTTTACTATTGTTTAGTTGCTAGTGCACCCCCCGTGGAACGTTGAGAGAAATGCTTGTTCGTGTGTATTTGTGTACGTGCATAATCGTGTGCGTGTGTATTTGTTTAAATTTTGTATTAGTTGTATCATTTCATATATTTCAATAACTTTTCATTTTGAAAACTTGGATTAAAATTTTTAATTTTTGAAATAATTTCAGATTTCATTTTTTGTTTCAAGTGTTCAGATATTTCATATTCTTGCGTGCAAAGGCACTGTAGTTTCGTAAATGTTGACTGGTGCTTTTTCACTCACATGATGAACCCATTCGCTCAATTTCTACAACTGATTCTAAGTTAATTAATTCTTCTGTTGTGTTGTCTCTAATGACCTAGCCAGCCACCATCACTACACAATATTAGCCACCATCACCACACAATATTAGCCACCATCACCACACAATATTAACCACACCACTCAGCGCATTACACCACATCACACCACACCACTCACACCACTCACAACATCCACACCTCACCACAAACCCCACTCATATCCTCCCCCTCATAAATCTTTTGTCGTAATGAAAAATAATTACTCTCGTTCTTCTCACCACTCAATCCCACCACCTCCTTCTCTTTTTTTTCTTCATCCTTCTCCTTCTCTTTCTTTTCTTCATCCTTCTCCTTCTCTTCTCCTTCCTCTTCTTCCTCCTCCTTCCTTCTCCTCCTCCTCATCCTCCTCCTCCTCCTCCTCCTCCTCCTCCTCCTCCTCCTCTTCCTCCTCCTCCTCTTCCTCCTCCTCCTTCTTCTCCTCCTCCTCCTCCTCCTCCTCCTCCTCCTCCTCCTCCTCCTCCTCCTCCTCCTCCTCCTCCTCCTCCTCCTCTTCCTCCTCCTCCTCCTCCTCCTCCTCCTCCTCCTTCTCCTCTTCCTCTTTCTCCTCCTCCTTTTCCTCTCCCTCTTCCTCCTCCTTCTCCTCCTCCTCTTCTTCTTTTTTTTTTCCTCCTCCTCCTCTTCTTTCTCTTCCTTCTCCTCCTTTTCTTCTTTCTCTTCCTCCTTCCCCTCCTCTCCTTCTTCCTCTTCCTCTTCTTTTTCTCTTCTTTTCCTTCATTTTTCTCTTTTTCCTCTTTTTCTTTTTTTCCCTCCTTCTCTTTTCCTTTTTTCTCTTCATTCTTTTCCTTCTTTTTTTCCTCTTCCTTCTCTTCCTTTTCTTCCTCCTCCTCCTCTTTTTCTTATTTTTTTTCTTTTCATCCTCTTCTTTTTCTTCCTCTTTCTTCTTCTCATTTTTCTTTTATTTTTTTTCTTTTTCTCTTTTCTTTTCTTTTCTTTTCTTTTTTTTCCTTTTCTTTTTTCTCTTTTTTCTCTTTCTCCTCCCCCTTTCACTCCTTGTCATTGTCAATCGTCCTTCGAAGGACACAACATTGTGTAGAAAGTTCGTTTCGAAAGTTAAACTACAAAAATAACAAACCTCACCATAATTGAATTA
>OX387254.1:7110055-7115055 GCA_947562095.1 Branchellion lobata | reverse complement strand
ACACCACTCAATCTTTTCCACCACCACGCCACCTTCCACACCACCACGCCACCTTCCACACCACCACGCCACCTTCCACACCACCACGCCACCTTTCACACTGTGAGGCTTGGACACGCCGTCTTCATTGTGCACGGAGGCAATCCGAAGTTAAATGAGACCGTCTGCAGAGAACATAAAAAAGCTTTTTGAAGGGCTTATAGCCCTAATCCTTTTAATCTCTTAATCCTGCGGCCTCCGTGGAGTCGCGACTGTGTGGACTTGTGGCCGCCTCCTTGTGGTGTTAAGCCCCGTCGTTGAGGGGCTTTGCAGACCAGTTGTTTTGTCACTTTCGAGCACCTCCTTGAGTAAATAAAGTTGCCTGGTGGCGGCCAGCTGCAACAATGAAGTTCGACCGCTTGCTATCGAAACAACCAAGAACAAACACTTTTGAGTAGAACCGCATGATGACTTTAACATACTGGAGTGCTTGAGAGTTTCAAAGACTGGTCCATGAGTCAACACTCATTGTGGGCTTGTCGTGTGTTTGCTCAAACTTCCCAAAATCTCTATAATTGCTTTTATTACGGATGTTTCCATCTATTTATTCCCGAATATCTCCTTCTTTCGAATGCATTCTAACGCTTATCGTTTTTTTTAATATTTCTTTTTTGTTAATATTTGAATCATTTTAAAAATATTTCAACCAATACTTTTCAATGAGACTTTCAATAAGAACAAGAATGGATACTCTTGCCTCTTTTGTATTCATTTTTAAAATAGCTTTTCGCCAACAAAGAGACTCACCTTAACAAGTCCACGTAATAGAGCGGCTTCGGTTCTCCCTACAACCACTCCCTCATGAACACCTCTCCAACACGCCTCGGGACGTCAGAGTGACAGTCTGTAGAAACCTCAGCACACTTCAGTCCCTGCTCATTCTTCTGATCCTCTGTTTGCAACAATGACGTCGCAAAGGACAATAAGCCTTAATGAGAAGAATATTCTATGAATAATTTATGAAGATTGAACAAGAGGCTGGTTAAAACACAACAAAAGAAAAAACCTGTCGAAAATCTTCAAACAAAAAAGAATAACCAATAGAACAAAAAGAATAATTAGTATAACAAAAAGAATAATTAGTATAACAAAAAGAATAATTAGTATAACAAAGAGAATAGCCAGAAGAACAATATGAACCATTGGAACAACAGGATAACCATAAAAACCTCGAAGCCTCGAAAGTTTACGGGGTTAATGTCACTATAATAATATTCGTATTTGTGTTGTATTTTATAATATAAGAACAAAAAAATTAAAGTTTTTCGTTTTTTTAGCCGTGACTGGGATAATGAAAGACACTCCAAAAGGGGCTTGCATACGTCAGTAGTTTGTTGTTCGGCTCAGGTTGCAGCGCTGAAGCACGGTCACTTTTTTGCTCAACGAGCCTATTTCACCAACTTAAAAACATGGCAACATACAAACATGGCAACATACAAACATGGAAACATACAAACATGGCAACATACAAACATGGCAACATACAAACATGGCAACATACAAACATGGCAACATACAAACATGGCAACATACAAACATGGCAACATACAAACATGGCAACTTAAAAATGCAATAGTGCCACGAAGACATACAAAGGTGTACAGTCGAGCCACCACGATTGAGAACATCCACATCCTTTTGCAAACAAACATGTTCACAGTGCCAGAAACACACAAACAATAAAAAACACACATACAAGAGAAAAAACAAACACACATACACGCACATACACAAACACACACACAAATACGAGCGTGCATACATCGAATGCGCTCATAACAGGTGCGCCATGCTTGCAACGATGTGAATTTAATAAACTCAATTCCCGGTAATCCATTATCACTGGATTTGTTATTGCTCTTATTATTATTTTTGTTGTTATCCTTCTTTGTTTTTTTTTTTTATGTTTATATTTTAACATTGACTTGTTGTTATTGTTGCTTCTTTATTGTTGTTTCATTTTGGCCATTATTATTTTTATTATTATTGAGATCCATTATTCATCTAATGGCTCAATAAAAATTTATTATTATGAAATTTTTTATTAAAAGTGCATTCATTCATTTTTTGCAACATTATTGTATTCGAAATAAACAACGAAAGCCTCCGAATGGTCGTAGGTGATTTCAACAAACCTCTTCCAAAAAGCAGAAGCCCTTCCATCATTCCGAATCATATATAAAGTTCTTTCTAGAAACTTATAATCTCCCAACTTTTGCGCATGCGTCGACATCAGTTATGTTCTACGCGCCAAAAAAATTTTCTTTTTCCTGCGCTACTGCTGATTTATCTGCGTCCGCGCGCGCTATCTCAACCTCCATACAACACACCACCTCCCTACAACACACCACCTTCCTACAACACACCACCTCCCTACAACACACCACCTCCCTACAACACACCACCTTCCTACAACACACCACCTCCCTACAACACACCACCTCCCTACAACACACCATCTCCCTACAACACACCACCTCCCTACAACACACCACCTCCCTACAACACACCACCTTCCTACAACACACCACCTCCCTACAACACACCACCTCCCTACAACACACCACCTTCCTACAACACACCACCTCCCTACAACACACCACCTCCCTACAACACACCACTTCCAATACAACACACCACCTCTCTACAACACGCCATCTCAATACAACACACCACCTCTCTACAACACACCACCTCCCTACAACACACCACCTCCCTACAACACACCATCTCAACACAAAACACCACCTCAATACACCACAAACCCTTTACAACGAACTTCTTACAGATGACTTATCCTTATCACCCAGTCTCCCTCATACCTCATTCACCCAGCCCTCTCACTACCCTGATTCTATTTGCATTATGTGCTACAGATTTCCCAAGCAACTTTTCACTTCAAGTTTATACTATCTTTCTTGTGTGTGTGTCTGCATGTGTGCCAGTGTGTGTGTTTGTGTATGTCTGTGTGTGTGTGTGTGTGTGTTCCTGTGTGTGTGATTGTGTGTATCTGTGTGTGTGTGCGTGTGTTTGTGTGTATCTGTGTGTGTGTGTGTGTTTGTGTTTGTGTGTGTGCCTGTTTGTTTAATGTGTGTATTTTTTGTGGAGATCGCTTATATTACCCGTGCTTTTGATCTTTTCCTTTTTTGACATAAAATACTCACTAATTATTTCTCGCCCCCTAGCTTTATGCAGTCAACACAGCACCTAGCAGAAACTCGACTTCTTACGCTTACATAGACACACAAACACACACACACACACACACACACACACACACACACACACACACACACACACACACACACACACACACACACACACACACACACACACACACACACACACACACACAAACACACACACACACACACACACACACACACACAACACACAACACACAAACACAACATACACACAAACAAAATTATCTAATAACATATCCGACCATACATATGAAGATAATCCAATTTGGACCACATATGTGTGCGTATACAACTCACATGCACTCAATGCATCCATATGGCTCCATATAGAATTCATATAGACGTTATATGCATCATTGAAGCATTCATAAGGAACTCATAATGAATTCATACAAATTCACAATAATAATAATAATAATACTAATAATAATAATAATTATTATTATTATTATTTTTTTTTTTTTTTTTTTTTTTTTTTTTTCTATTTTTATTATTATTATAATTTAATGCCACTATGATAACAATCGTGTATTTTATTGTGGTCATATGAATTCCTCAAAGATTCATAATGCATGGATGTGAAATTCATTGTAGCAGAGGTTAAAAATGTGAAAGAGCGTTGTTTAGACTGTGCAGAAGTGTTGTCTTGGTGTGGAACGATTAACAAGCATGATGTTGAAATGAAAATAATGACTACGCCATTACGGTGATGTCGAAGAAGATGAAAAAAAAGAGAAAAAAATGGAAAAAGTTTGAATAATAAAAGAAAAGAAAAATAAAAATAAATTGATGATGATGAGGATGATGAGGATGAAGATGATGATGGTGATGATGAAGAAGAGGAAGAAGATGATGTTGATAAGAAGAGAAGTTAATAAAAACAATCCTTAAGACGTAGAAAGCAAAAATACGAGCGTAAAGGGATAAAAAAGACGAGCCTCTGCCGCTGACGACAATTAAATCTAGCGAGGTTCTGAGGACAATGGCAATTAAAGCATAATGAGTGGTGTCTAGCAGAGGCATGCTGCGTGTCTGCATGTGCAGTTGAACCCATGCTGTAGGGGGAGACGGAGTGCAAACGTTGGAGCTTTTTATTGTTCCATCATGCACTTCTCCATGCTCTTCGGCGCGTCAATGGAAACGATAATTGAGGTGGATTCGAATGCTTATCAGATTGAATAAGATAAGGTTTGGTGGAATCATATAGGATTCGACATGATAAAGTGGATTTTATAAAATCTTAAAACTTAAATTAGATAAGATCATCAACCATTACTAACAGCTCATCCGTTTCTGAAAGTTTTCAACCATTTGTAGCGTTATGTGGCTCCATGTGGCGTTATGTGGCTCCGTGTGGCGTTAAATGGCTCCATGTGGCGTTATGTGGCTCCGTGTGGCGTTAAATGGCTTCGTGTGGCGTTGTGTGTATTATGTGGCGTTTTGTAGTTCCGTGTGGCGTTATGTGGCTCCGTGTGGCGTTATGTGGCTCAGTGTGGCATTGTGTGGATTATGTGGCGTTTTGTGGTGTTGCTTCTTGCAACAGTTGTTCATGCGGGTTCAGAAATGTTTATTAGTGGAGTATTATACGATTCAAGCTTATTATGTTTCTTACTGAGAACCACTCCCTTAACGGCATTCGCTTCCACCCCCGCTTCTACTACTACTACTACTACTACTACTACTACTACTACTACTACTGCTACTACTACTACTACTACTACTACTACTACTACTACTTCTACTACTACTACTACT
>OX387254.1:7100055-7105055 GCA_947562095.1 Branchellion lobata | reverse complement strand
TAATAATAATAATAATAATAATAATAATAATAATATTAATGTTAATATTAATAATAATAATAATAATAATAATAATAATAATAATAATAATAATAATAATAATAATAATAATAATAATAATAATAATAATAATAATAATAATAATAATAATAATAACAATAATAAATAAATAATAATAATAATAATAATAGAAATAATAATAATAATAATGACGATTTTTAACTAAAAGCTAATAAAGTGCACTCAGATTTCAAAATTGAAATAACAACGAGATCTTCGGAATATGGTGCCTTTTCATACTTCTTATTTTATTTTTTTACGAAATGAGTACAAGACCGTTCAATTTCTATTCATCTCCTCCTCCTTTTATTTTTCTTCTTTCTCTTTTTTTTCCTTTTTTTCTTCTTTTTTTTCTTCTTCTGTTTCTTCTTCTTTTTTTGCTTTTTCATCCTCTTCGTCCTCTTTTTCTTTTCTCACCTCTCTCTTTCTTCTTCTCCCCCTTCTTCCCTTTCTTCCTCTCCTTCTTCCTCCCCTTCTTCCTCCCCTTCTTCTTCCCCTTCTTCCTCCCCTTCTTCCTCCCCTTCTTCTTCCCCTTCTTCCTCCCCTTCTTCCTCCCCTTCTTCCTCCCCTTCTTCCTCCCCTTCTTCCTCCCCTTCTTCCTCCCCTTCTTCCTCCCCTTCTTCCTCCCCTTCTTCCTCCCCTTCTTCCTCCCCTTCTTCCTCCCCTTCTTCCTCCCCTTCTTCCTTCTCTTCTTTTTCTTTCTCTCTCTCTCGTATGTTTGTTATGCAAGTTTGAGATTTTTAATGCACCCACTCGAAGATGTTTTATTAATTAATGCACTTTTAACCATTTCCATTCCCTTCTTATTTCTCCATTCTTCATACCATCCAACAAACTGTTTTTCTATTTGAATTGATGAAGCTTGCAACGTTATGGAAGTTGACGCAAGATGAGCACAAACTTGCTTCGGAGGTTTGAAGTGGTCAATCGGTGTCTGTGTTTCGATGCAGCTCACAACCTCCGCTTTGTACTTCAAGGAGTTTCAAGAAGCTTTGGAATGTTCGATTCGTTCAGAGTTATTTACCTTTGTTTCTTTTCAACATACTTTTTTGAAAACCATCCTCACCTCTTCCACCATTCACTCACGTTCACTTGCTTGCTTAATTATTCTCGCGTACCACACCACACCACACCACACCACACCACACCACACCACACCACACCCCACCAAACCACACCTCACCACACCACACCACACCTCAACACACCCCACCACACCACACCACACCTCTCCACACTAAGGGGCAGGCCTCTTGTCATACGCACCGAGTGACCTACTTTCACCTCTTGACCTTGTTGTCATGGCGATGACCTGATCTAGCCCCTAGTAGTTATTCTAAAATGGAAGCGTCCTTAGGACGGCCATATATTATTTATGATGCATGCCTCCAGGTCTGCTTGAATGCAGCCCTTCTCCTTTCCTCCTCTTATCTTTTTTTTTATTTTTATTATTATCATTTTTTTAATTAATTTATTTTTTTATTCTTTTTTTTCACAAGCGAGTGTGTGTGATATGTGAGTTGCAGAGTGTGTATGTACGTGTGTTAGTTCACTTGTAGACGTGTGTGAAAGTCTTGGGAGCAATTCTTTTTGAGCTCATTAAGTGTGGATAAGCAAAGATTTTGTTGTAAGTTGTGATTATTTGAGTGTTTGTAGGTCTATGAGTGTGGTGGTGAAGTGAGTAATGGGGGGGGGGGGGTGGAATGGTGAAGTGAAAAAAGATGGCGAGGAAGTTGCCAGGTGGCAAAGGAAATGACAGGTGGACAAGCATCTTTTACGACTGAAGTTTTGAAGGCGTTGGAGCGTATCAGTTCCACCAGAAGCAACTATCACTGCTCTATCTACTCAACTCAACTCAAAGTTTCTTTTCTTTTTCTCTTTTCCTTTTTTTCTCTTCTCTCCTTTTTTCGCGTTTTCTCTTCTTCCTTTTCTATGTTTTTTTTCCTTCTCTTCCTTTCTCTTCTTCTTTTTCTTTTCCTTCGTTCCTCTTCTTGTTTCACTTTTTATTTTTTCGGAACGACCTTTTTCCTTCTTCTTCAGACTCACCACACCACGCATTGTTCTTGAATAATGGGATGATTTACGATGCTTGCATGGCCACCTTGTGAGATGTTCTTTATGGATTATGCTAATCAAACAGCCGCCATCACAACGAGTCATTGATTGCGCCACATTGGAGGTTCCGCTGGGAGACTTGGTAGAGATTCTATCGAGAATTCTGTGGAAGCTTCTGTGTAAGATTCTGTGGAGGAGGGCTGCATGAAGGATGGAAAATAAGATGGTTTGTGAAAGATACTGGTATGAAGATGATGTGGAAGGATGGGAAAGAGGTTGTGATGGAAGTGTGGAAGGATTGTGAAAGACACGAGTGGACTTGTGAATGTATGGAATTTTGAATGGCTCTGTAAGGAGGACTTTGTAGCTTCATCGTATCGTGGTTTCAGCCTATCGGACGGGCCTACCCCTTCAGTTGACGGGTCCTAATGCGAGCCATCGCAACATATCTAATGTGTGTGTGGAAGTCAGTGAGAAATGGAATAGCGGCTGGTGTGTAGATGAAAGGGAAATGATGCGTGAATGGGTTTGGTGAGTAGATAGGTGGCAAGTGAATTGGTTGGTGGTTGGATGGGGGTGGGGGGGCGTGATAGTTGATAGAAACGTTCACGAGGCAGACAGGCTCTATTGTTAGGTGTCTCGTTGGTCTCTTGCAGCTCGCAGGCATTATGACTAACACTCCACACTTTACGGCAGGCAGACACGAAGAAAATATCTAACGCAATTAAACTCAACTATATGTGCAGCCATACTCGAGCAAACAAAAACAATCACACAGACGCACTAAGGCATCCTGGCAGACGCACACACATATCCAGACGCACTCAAACATCTACACAGACATACCAACACACACACACACACACACACACACACACACACACACACACACACACACACACACACACACACACACACACACACTCACACACACACTCACAGATACAGTCACACACACACTCACACAAGACTGAATGTACTCACTAGAAGAAAAATAAAAGCAATATACCCTGGTGATTTGAAGCAGCTTGCCATTTAAGGAAAACAAAATACATCACTACTACTACTACTACTACTAAAACTACTACTACTACTACTACTACTACTACTACTACTACTACTACTACTACTACTACTACTACTACTACTACTACTACTACTACTATTACTACTACTACTACTACTACTACTACTACTACTACTACTGCTACTACTACTACTACTACTACTACTACTACTACTACTACTACTACTACTACTACTACTACTACTACTACTACTACTACTACTACTACTACTACTACTACTACTACTACTACTACGACTACGACTACAACTACGACTACGACTACTACTACTACTACTACTACTACTACTACCACTACTACTACTACTACTACTATACTACTGCTGCTGCTGCTACTATAACGACTACTAATAGTAAAAATAATAATTATTATAGTAGTACCACTACTATGAATATTATTACAACTACTATTACTAAACTAAGAATAACAAAAACAAAATATGACTATAAAACAAAAGATTATAAAATCAACGAGTTATTGGAAACCTATAAAACCACCACCATCATCACCGCCTCCACCACCATTATCACCGCCACCACCACCGCCACTACCACTTCCACCGCCACTACCACCATCACCGCCACCACCACCGCCCCTACCACTATCTTCCCCCCATGCAAACAGCCCCTCTCATATTCGCCTGCAGTTCAAAACAACAAGCAATTACGCCTTCACCCCCAGCGGATGTGCAATCAATGTTGCATCGTTCGTAAATCTCGAAAAAACGTTTAAACACTTCCAAAAAGTTACAAATAATTCTTTATGTGCAATAGTTTAAAAATCAACCGTGCAGCTTCTTACAATGCCAACGCCATGCTAACATTCGCCGTACTGTAATTGTATTGTATTATATAATATTGATGTTTGTAATTAAATCCTTATTGTTATGGCTGCAATGAAGGTTCATGGGATGTGTGTCGGTTTGGATGTAATAATTGGCACCTACTGACATTGCTACTCCACAACCTGGCCTCTAATTACCATCACCGCTGCCATTGTCAAGCTCTCCTTTGTCACTTCTTTGTGCTCCTTAAAGTTCGAGTCATGAGTCTCAGCCTGCGTGCCTGTTCGCCTATGTGTGTGTTTGTCTTTGTTTGCATTGTGTTTTGTTGTCGTCTTTTTGTTTTCGTTGTTGTATGTGGATTCTTTTGTTTTGTATTTCGTTTGGGTATTTTTTGTATTGTATTTGGTTTAGGTATTTTTTGTATTGTATTTCGTTTGGGTATTTTTTGTATTGTATTTGGTTTAGGTACTTTTTGTGCATTCTTTGTATTTTCCCTCAAAATACCCCATGAAACCAACTAACATCCACGCCTTCACCACACACACACACACGTTGTGATGCTTTAAAAACAGTCATCAAAACAGTCTACGCAGTTCTTTGATACTTTTTGAAAGATCGTCAGAACTTTTTACGCCTTAATTATTTAATTTGGGATATAATCTAATCAAAACATTTGTAAAGCGCTGATTCCTCAAGGGTGCATCCAACCTGATGTTTTTGCAAATAAAAATACATATTAATATAAATTTCCTTTTACTCACACATGTAAAGTGCCCTTAATGAGACTGCGCTAATGGAGTCTCAATGGTTTTAGCGATGTGCGAGCGAATACACCAAAGCTGCACCCACACGGAGCCATATGAATATGTTTTAAAACAACTTTCATGCCTCTCTCTTCAATAAAGCTCCGAGTAGACTTTATATTGCTGTTTTTATTTTCGTAAAATTAAACAAACATTTTTCAGTTTTTAATTGGAAAAGTGAGATTTATTTTTACTGAAAACTACTATACT
>OX387254.1:7090055-7092555 GCA_947562095.1 Branchellion lobata | reverse complement strand
AACCACTTTCCTTCCAGCCAACATTTCCTCCACCACGTCCACAACTACTTCCACTACTTCTAACCACAAACCACACAGCGCACCTCTATCCACCAAAGACGCGCCCAATGCTTTAAACACCATTTCCGGTCAAGATGCTATTTCCGGTCAAGAAACCACTTCCGGTTATGACAGTGACGTCACCGACGTGAATGTGGAAGACGTAGACGAAGCTGAAGACCCTCTGCTGCATTTCAGAACGGCCGTGAAGAAGGAAGTGTTGGTGGATGAGCACTTGTATGGTGGGAGTGGTAGTGGTGGCGTTCCTGCTGCTGCTAGTGGTGCTGCTGGTGCTACTGGTGTTGCTGGTAGTGGTAGCTGTGGTAATGGTCATGGAAGGAGTGGTGCTGTTGATAGTGGCTCTAATGAAAATGGCAGTGGTTGCGGTGGTACGAAGCTGCTAGGGGTGTTGACGGAGGTGCACAAGGATGAGAAACCACCTGTTGGTGTGGCCACCAGCGACAACAGCCACAAGGGATTCACAGACAAAAACACGAACAGCAACCTTCCACCGTCTTTGAAATCCGAGTTATCACCTTCATCATCATCGTCTATAACTTCTTCTTCTTCTTCTTCCTCATCATCTTCATCATCGTTGCCATCATCATTGTCGTCTTTTTTGTTGTCGTCATCGTTGTTGTCATCGGCAGCTCCCAACTACTACGGTTTGCTGACCGCCTCCTTCTACAACACTCTTTGGTACGGCCCCCAAAACCTCAAAAACTCCATGGCTCTCTTCCACAACTTCCTCAACAATAAAAACAACATCAACACCAATGACGTAACCAACAACAAAAACAACAGCCAGAGTAGCATGGACAACAACAACAACAGCGTCAACAATGACACGAAAAATTCTTTCAACAATTACTCGGCACAATTATTCTACACACTTCCTTTTTTCAACGCTTACCAAAAAAACAATTTAGGCATGACAGGAAAAGGAAGTGACTACATGAGCGGAAATAAGGAGTCGTGGGCTCCATTCAACAAAGTGCTGGTGCAACAGATGTTTGAGGAGGTGTTGAGAAAGGAACAAAACATGGCCGCCAACAACATGGCCGCTAATATGGCTGCCAATATGGCCGCTAACAACAACATGGCGGCTAATATGGCGGTTAACATGGCAGCTAAAAGGTCACACAACTCAACTCCAGTTTTTTCTCAAAAAAATCAAATTGTTTCCGTTTCCGAGTCTTTTTCCGCTAATGACAACTTCACTTCCGACCTTTCCAACCATCGTGACGTCAGTCAACTTGATGACGTGTACAAAGAACGAAGAATACGGAATTCTCAAACGTCAACCATTCTCAAATTACGTCACAACATCAACAGTAAACGCAACCGCTACCGGAACTACGAAAAAATGCTGGAGCGAAAGTCACGTGGTTTTTTCAAACACGGGCTTAAAGATTCCAAAGAGGAAGAAGTCAACAACACGTGTTTGCAGTCTGTGCCTATATTGGAGGCCCTTCTCAAGTCCGATGACGTCAAAGCTTCCACAATAAACAGCAACAAAAATAACAACACTCAAAACAACAACAACGATGCCGTTAACCTACAAGAATGCAGGCATGCCACCAATACCAGCAGCTCTTCAACAGCAAAAAGCCACAAGCACTCCAGTCTCCCCCCTTCGCAAGCTCCTCTAACCACTCATGCACCTTCCAAATCTTCTACAACTTCTGCTCCTTCTACAACAGAACCTATTGAAGCTGATCTAACCACACCAACCACACCCGCCATATCTGTCATACCAACCACATCAGCCACACCAACCACACCAGCCACACCAGCCACACCATCCACAGGCCACAATTGGCCGTGGGTAGCCTTGGACAAGGACAGAGTGGCTTCCCTGATTGACACCCTAGTGGTCGACATGGTATCTGAAGCACCACATGATGACGATGACTCATCCCTTCCTCCTCTCATCTCTTCCTCTTCTTCCTCTTCCTCCTCTATCTTCACTTCCATCAAATCTTCATCTTTTTCTAACCCTTTACTATCTTCCTCTTCTTCCATTCCTTCCCTCTCTTCTTCTTCCTCCTCCTCTCTTCTTCCTTTCGTCTCCTCCTCCTACCTTCCTTCTTTCATCTCTTCCCTTTCCCATTCTTCTGTTATTTCAACTTTATCCGTCTCTTCCATCTCAAATTCATGCACCACAAACAACAACAACAACATAAATAGCAACAACATCAACGTCAACAACAATACAAACGTCAACATTCGCAATGGCAACTCAGAAAAAGCAACATTTGAAAGTGTTGCTCCTAGCACAATGCTCATCACTATCCAACCCGAAGACAGTGTTGATGACAACAACAACATCAGCCACAACATCAGCAACAACAGCAACAACAATAGCATCAACAGCAATAATAATATCAACAACAACAACATCAACCATAATATTAACAACAACATCAACCATAATATTAACAACAACATCAACCACAAT
>OX387254.1:7062555-7085055 GCA_947562095.1 Branchellion lobata | reverse complement strand
ATTCTTCCTCTTCCACTCATCCTCTTTCACTCATTCTCTTTCCCTCATCCTCCTTTATCCATCTTCCTTCACCCCTCCTCCTTTATCCATCCTCCTTCCTTGTACACTACTGTAAATATAGAATTGAACAACTTAAGGCTTGTTAACCACTTTCACCTCCAACGTCATCACGAGTAAGGTTGCTAATGATATTAACTTCTGATTTGCCATCCTTCATTTCAACATTTGTACTCAAACTTCGAAAAATATTTATCGTATTTCAAAGCTTGTGTATTTAACGACGATCTGTAAGGTTTCTTCAATAAATGTTTCACCTTCACACCACTCTGAAATCCTTTACACTTAAGTTCACTTTTCGTCCTCAAGAACAAGGCAGGCATAAGGGTGATGAATGGTGCTGAGGTGGTTTAGATCCCTGAACTTAGGTGGGCTAGAAAATTTAAAAAAAATTTAACTATAAACAACATAAAGTAATGATGCAGGAGTATGGAAAAAAAAGACTGTCGATATGAAAGTATTTGAAAATATCACCAGAATATTTAAAAAGTTAAAAGCTGGAATGACAGAATAATATTTTGAAAGAATAAAACTTTTAACGGGGGTGTTAATATTTATAATATTTATCATACGCACAGACCGTTTGCGATGATTTGGATTCAAAAGTTCGATACGACGGTAATTCAATTAAAACCTCAAAAATTCGAAAATAAAAACCATCAGAAGCGGGGTCGTGGGTTCATTGGCTGGACGAAGACTCGGGGAACCGGTGTGTGGGTGGGAGGGGGGGACTCGTAGGAGGAGGCTCTTGTGGGAGAGAGGCTTGTATGGGGAGAACTACCCTCCGAAAAGTTCTCGAAATCGAATCACTGGTCTTTCTTCCCTCGTTTTTTTCACTCATTTTTTTTCATTCCTCCTATTTCATTGGTTGTAATCCTCCTTCAATAATAATTTTTGTTCTTCCTATTTTAATGGTCCTAGACTCCTTTTTTATTTTTCATTCATTGCTCCCTCACTCTTCCTTCATTCCTTCTTCGCTCCTCTTTCATTCCTCATTTAAGCACCTAGGGTTGCAAGGAGGCTTGGATAAATGAGCAAACGAAAGAATTTGAGCGAGAGGGCGAGAGATGGAGCAAAATGGTGAGAGAATGAAAAATTGTCACGTGACCACCGCTGACGACTTTCTCAGCCGCTTTCCTGGCGTTAATAAGCTCCAGTCGCCAAAATAATTAGCTCTTTAATTATTAATAATGTTATTATTTCGATTTGTCTGTGGCTTTCCCCGTCGTTGTATGTGTGTATATGTGTTTGTACCGACGTGTATTTCATTTTCGACCTTGCAGAAGCTTATAATAATTGCTAATAACACGGCAATAAGGTTCGTCTAATTGCGTGGGTGGCTACTTGCAAGGAAGATTTATGGGCGATATTCCGATGAGAGTAATGGCCTGGAAATTGTGCTAATGAAAGAGTCAGATTATGCAGAAACGTGCTAGGATCTTCCTTACGGCACAATGATTGCGTGTTGATGGAGTGGTAGGTGGCTGGTGATGGTAGCTGTTGTGTGAGTTTTTGGTAGAAAAGGTGTAAAAAATTTTAAGTTGGTTCATTGATTGTTTTGATCGATAATGTTGAGTTTGAATAAATTGTAAAAACTCTATGTTTGGTAAAGAAACAGTATGTAATATCATTAGAAATGTATTTAAGTTTTAATTAACGATTATATTTCATTTCGGTCCTTTAAAAAAATTGAAATATTCATTTAAAAACTAATCTGTGTATATATGAAAATGCACTCAATGTTTAAAATATCCAGATATTTTAATTAGCAGTAAAAATAGAAGGCTGAAACCAAATGAACCAGCAGTGGCAATCATTCAGTGCAGACGAATATTCGAATATTTGTGAAGTTTTTTTTCTCATAATAAGAGTTGTTAGTACATTTTGAAAAAGTGACTTTTTAAAGCAGTTTATCTCGACATTGGTCTTTCATTATTATTTTTATTTTTATTTTGTTTTTAGGGTTTTCGAGACTTGGTGCGTCAACGTCACAGGAGCAGTACTAGTGAGGGTGAGGCTTAGGGTTTAGGATAAATTAAATAATTTTGAATCAATTATCTTGTTAAGAGAGGAATAAACTCATAGAAGGGCCATTGTTTGTGGATCAAAACTCATTACGGCATGACAGTCTGATTCAAACGAACAAAAAATATTCACTTTTGTTTAAGGAGATTTTCCGTTTAGTCAGTTTTCTTGAGTCTTCTTAATTCAGATAATTTTTCAAAACTTTTTTTATCCAATAAAAATATAAAAAGTTATCATGTCAGATAATTAACCCCTTTTTGGTACATGGCTATACTATTTTCAGCCATTTATTTTAAGCATTTAAATGAATTTTCCAAAATATGAAAGCGTTTTATGCTATAGTTTTTTGTTATCTTCATCAAAATTTAGAAGTAGATACAGTCAGAGATATATTTTTGAAAATCGAATGGTTAGAATCAAAGGTTTTTATAGTATTTATTAAATCAAGTTCAGACAGACGTTGGAATTGTCACAAAACATGGTTAACAATCGAACTATAAAAAGAAAAAGTAAAATTAACGAGAATTTAATAACAGAAGAAGTCATGAAAATGATCATTAGAAATAAATAATAAAAACAAGTTCAAACAGCAATCGGCCTTGAAAGATAAATATCAAATAAAATTAGTAAGAGATAATTTCAATTAGAAAGGTTCAAATTAAAAGCGATGAACAATGAGTATTATGATGGGTTTATTCCCACTCCATAAAAAAATTAAAAAAACCTACCTTTATATCATTTCATGATAAAACATATTTCATTGTGTATTTATTTTTCAAATATTTACTCAAATATTAATTTTACTCGAACCTTATAAAATTCGTATGTCTATGTTTCTACGTTGTGTAACTTTGTGAAAAAAGGTATTTTGCCATTTTTGGGTTCTTTTAAACAATTTTAAGGTATAAATCTTCGCTTTAAAGCTTAGTCCACCGAACCATTTGGCTAAAATGTCCGCTAGCGACTCAAACACTGAGCGTGGCGAAGATAACTCGTGCCCAGTTTGTCACAATTGTGTTGAAATTTATGCTGTGGGTCCTTGTAACCACTTTGTTTGTTATGTGTGTTACGTGAGAATGAAGTTTCTGTGCGATCAGATGGACTGTCCCATATGTCGCAAGGACCTCAAACAGGTTTTCAACATTTTTCTGAAATAATTTTGTAATTATAGTGAACCGAAACTACTTCGAAAAGTTACTCTAATTTTTTGAAAATTTCCAATAGTCACGTTAATGTTCTTTTCGAAATACTAGGTAGCTTTTACCAGGCGGAAAACCAAATTTGACCTGCTTGATATTCATGCTTTTCTCTTTGAATCCAAAGAAGGCATTTTTTCGGAGGATTTGAACATTCAGAAAACTTATAAAGATCTTCTTAAACATAGGTTGTTTTCAATACACCATTTTCCATCATTTTTTCAAGATTTTATAAGGTATTTTTCATTGAAGTGAATAAAAGGGTATAGCAATAATTAGAAGTACTGCATAGCCTTTCATAGGCTACTAGTGAATGAAGATGTAAATTGTATGCGGATTGAAGGTGTTCTCGATGCAAGAACATGAGGGAGTTTGAGTCATTCAAGGAGCTAAAGAGCCACATGAACAACCAGCACCAACTCTACTCTTGTGAACTGTGCTCCAAACACCTCAAGGTTCAATAATGCTTTCAATTCATTTCAATTAAATTTACTTTTAATAACTTTTGAGTTTCCATCTAATTATTTAATTTTTATCCATTTTGTGTTCACTCAAACTAGTTTCACTTTTTCTTTTTAGAGCTCACTAAGCATGACTTCACCATTTTAATAACAACTATTTAAAATTTGATTCTTTCAACACCAACAGTTGTTCAGCTCAGAGCGCAAGTTTTACACCAGACAGGAACTGTTGGAGCACAAAAAGACTGGAGATGCCAATGACAGGTGTTTGGAAGGTGCTTTGGAAAGGGGCATGAGAAGTTGTTCGGAAGGTGGCATGAAACTTGTTACTTGTTTTTTGTATACCTTGAGCTATCAGTTATAGTGAAATTCAAACTTAAAAGCCATTTGATATTTAATTATTTCCCCAAAATAAACAAAGAAAACCACAGAATCATTATATCATTGGTTATTTCAGCTTACACCACCAACTCACCAGGTCCTACAAGGGCCATCCACTATGTGAGTTTTGCAATGAGCGGTATTTTGATAATGATGCTCTGTTGACTCACCTTCGCAAGGACCACTTTTTCTGCCACTTCTGTGAGACTGATGGAGTCACTGGAGAGTTCTACTGGTTGACTTTTTTTTCAATTTTAAATAGCGCTTTATAAATTTTTGGAATTTCAAAACTAATGACTGAAAATTTTTACAACTGATTGTTTTCAATTCTACAACTAAGAAATGTATTTTTATGCAATATAGTCATCACCTTCATTTTTTTCGCCACTGCAGTGAATACAAGAACCTGCATGAGCACTTCAGGGAAAGCCACTACCTATGTGAGATTGACCAGTGTGCCTCAGTGCAGTGGAGCAACGCTTTCCGCAGCGAGCTCGACCTCAAGATCCACATCGCCAAAGAACACTCCAAAGGACTTTCAAAGACTCAAGCCAAACAACTCAGGAACTTTGACCTCGGCTTTAGTTACTCGCCCCACCCGTCCCAGGTGGCCAACAGCAGAGGTAGAGGAGGCAGAAGGGGTGGCAGGGAAGGTCACGAATTTTCCAGAGGACGCTACGGAGGCCGTGAAGGGAGGGGTGGCCGAGGAGCAAGAAGCCACAATGACAGGTTGCCTCACCGACTCACTGTCGTCGTCGTCGTTGTTGTTGTTTCTTCGTCGTCGTTGTTGTTGTTGTTTCGCATGTTCCTTCTCACCAATGCATTCAATTAGACACACACCACTCCCTCCAGACAAGAAATGGAGACAGCTCACTTGCTGGCGTCATCACTTGCGCATGGCAACGTGGCCGTCATTGACCCGGAATTGGGTCGAATGCTGCAGTCCAATGGGCAGCTCTCACAGACCTCCACAAATGTCTCATCTGACTCAAGCCAGTCCAGTAAGCCCCAGGAGACCCTTTCATGGGTCAACAACAACGAACCTGCCGCCGCCGCCGCTGCCTTCCAGAGTGAGTTTCCGAGCCTTCACACCCAACAGAAGCCTAAGCCTCCTCCACCCATCACCAAGAAGGGCAAGGAAAAACCCGAGAATGCCTCAATGGCTGCTTGGCTGGCCCACTCGGTGGGCATGAACGTGAGGGAAGGAGAGTTTTTCAACAAGGACTTTCCTTCCCTCCCCACCGGCCAACATCACAACTCCAAGCAGCACTCCAAACAGTCGGTCTGGAACAAGGCCGAAGCAAACGTTGCTCCGGTGGCGAAGGTTCAGGCCAAGACAACTCCTCTTGACGATTTTCCCGATCTGCAACTCTCAACAAAATCTCACCGAGCCACAGAGGCTCACTCATCCCTCGGCAAGTTTGAAGTGCTGAAGAAACAACCGCACAACACCCGAGCCAACCAGCCCTCCAAGCAAGATGCCCCCTACAAGCTTTCTTCTAAAGAATCATCCATCGACTCCACCAGTGACTTATTCACTAATGGCTCTAGACGACATACTAAAGGAACTGATGAAAGAAGAGAAGGAGGGGGAGGTGGTCTTGTCAACACCAGACTCGATCCTTTTCTTGAATCAAAGGCTGGCAGTTGGAAGCAGAAGAAGAACGACGTGCATGAAGATGGTGAAACCTCGAAGATGAAAGCCGATGGCAAGCAGAAGAAAGGAAAGGGCAAGGTAAAAGGCTCTCACAGCATCAACAACGTGGATGAGCAGAGGGGAAGCCATGGTGAGAGTGGAGGAAGCAGTAGAGGATTGAAGGGTGACAAGGTTTCTGAGTTGGAGAAAAGAGTACAAGAGAAGGAACTGGAACTGGAGAAGGACAAGCAAGCCATCGAAAATCAAAAAAAGATACTGGCGGAAGAACGAGAAAAAATTAAAGCGAAGCTTCTAGAAGAACAGAAAAAATTTCAAAATTTTTCCAACACTACCAGCTCTAGCGAATCCACCGTACAGCCTAGCAGCCCATTATCCTCTCAAACCTCAGTAGTGCCTCCAGGCTTTCAGAAATCAGGCAAAGCTCCCCCGGGATTCAACCTTCTCACCACTTCCACTTCTTCTAACTTCCTCAACGACTTCCCGCCCCTCCCCAACGCCCCATCCATCCCCCCCGGCTTCAAAAAGCTCTAGGACGCCTCCGCTCTAGCTATTTGTTTTTTCCTTTACAGGAATGTCAATCAGTTTTCCATTCTTTAATTTTATGTTTTTTACTTTATTTATTTAATTTTTTGAATTAGGCTGAATACTGTATTTATATTAAATTGTATTATACTAAAAAAAATTCATTTTCTTTAAAAAAAATTTTTTTAATTACTTGGGAAAGTTTTTAAGTTTTTTTATGATAAAAAAACTAGTAGCAAACTTGACTTGAGTGTGACAAATTTAAGTGATTGCAATGTATAAGGATTTCGCATTAGTACTCAAATTGAGTGGGTCTGTATTATTCATGTTTGAAAAACAAAGTTAAAAGTGTTTCTTTTTTCAAATTCATAAAGTATACAATTTTTGCTTTTATCGCTGTACATTTGAATTTCTTATTTCTTTCACACTTGTCTAATCCTTTTAGGTAAGTATAAATTTAGGGAAAAAACTGCTTAAACTCGTAACTATGTAACATGTGTAACTGGTATTTAACAAAAACCCCGCAGCAATAGCTACCAAAAATACTAGCCACTATGAGCTCATGTAAGATCATCAATACCTGGTTGTTTTTAAAAACAACCACACAATGTTAGTAAGGCTATAAAGCCGTTGAAAACACTTCATCATGGTTTATAAACTTCCGTACTATATCAAATGTTGTTATGAAAGTTTTTGTGTTCATGAAAAATATATGAATTATCGAAAAATATCTATTGTTACATATTGTTATGCAAGATTATGAAACGAATCAGTACTGTTTAAAAAACTTCTCTCTTGTATTAGATATACCTCATAATATCGTGTGTTTTAATCTATATCTCCGCTGAAAGTTTAATGGAAGCTAGTGGTTCAATGAAAACTGGAATTCAAGTTGAAACTATTTGTGATTTATTCAAAAACGATGAATTTAATCTCAATGTCATACACTATAACATTTTAGCTCGTGATGCCGATGGTATTGAAATACTTTTGAAAAAATTTAAAAAAATTGAGTATGATATAGAAACGAAAATTGCTCTACCTTACCTTCATTTAGCTGCTATAGTTGGGTGTTCAAAGATAGCTACTCTGCTATGCAGGTTTCATTTACACGTACTTTTATGTTGATTTCAGTTTTTAAGAATTTCGGTCTTTTGACATGTTATGAATTAATTGTACTTATTGCGGATACCTCGTTTCCAAACAAAATTTAATGACTCTTCAAACCCCCATCAGTAAATTCAAGGTGTTCAAGAAAGAAAAAAATTCAGAATGGATGAAGGTGATGGAAGTGTGTTTGAATTCAAAAGATTCCATTAAAGTCAATGATGATAATTTCATCAACATTTTATTTGAACGAATCAGAAAACTACTGTGTAGTAATCAACCTGAAGATAGTTCATCAGCCTTGGATATAGCAGCAGAATGTGGCAATACAGATTGCTTAAAAGCTTTTTTGTCTACTGATCCTTCCAAGAGTGTAGACTTCCAAATGTTAAAAACATGCATTAATTTCAGTTCTGTCCGGGCATTCAGTCATCTTCTAGATCATTCTCAACCACACCTCTTTCAACAAAGTCTCTATTACTACAGCAAACATCTACACTTTGAGGCTATCAAGGTGCTTTTGCAAACTGGAGACAAACTTTCCCTCAAGCAGCAATTCAGTCCGTACCACTTGGCCTGCGTCCACTCAAGAAACATCCACAGTCCTCAGCATGAGAAGTTCAATGTACTAGACCAAATTATTGCTCTCTTCTTGAAAACTGGCTTTGATGTGAATGAGAGGCGCTTCAGTGGACAGTACCCTCTCTACAGTTTGATATATTCTTTGGTTGGTGAGATTGACAGCAACCCCAAATGTGTTCCCAAGCACCACATCTTGGCGCTCAAGATGCTCATGGATGCAGGGGCTGACCCAAACTACAATGAGCTCAGAGCCCATTCTGACCAAAAAAATGACACTGAGAGAGATCTTTTCAGCTCTGCAATCAATGCCTTCTTCGAGTGCCTGTACCTCAATGACAGGTGGTCACCCATCAACATGGAGTACCTAGACCAGGTGTGTCTGCTGCTACTCGAGAATGGAGCCAACCCTACCCACCTCAACAGCAACCTTGAGTCTCCGCTGCACCACCTTATGCGACTCACTGCTGACCAACACATCCAGGGTCATGTATCTGCAGACTTCTTTACCATGACTCGACAGCTCCTTTACTTTGGAGCAGACCCCGACGCCCTTCTTGCCTCCTCATCCATCCCTATCACCCCCATCTCCTACTACTTCAAAAACCTCTTTGACAACATGGGAGGTCATGTTGCATATGACCGATGGGTTCAAAAACTCTCACAGACGTTGCCTATCTTCAACTACATGCATCGCGATGTGGCCAACCAGTCCATCCAGGTGATCAGAGAAATGCTTGACAAAAACGTGTCAGAAGAGAGTGGTCTGAGCGCCGACATTGCAGACACCATCAACAAGACGGTGGGTCGTTATCTGGGGGACGTTCGGTCACTGGAAGACTGCTGCAAGAAGGCAGTGTGGCAGGCCATTGGTCGGAAGGCGCCTCTAGTGATGCAACTGGAACTGCCCAAAAGCATCATTCGAGAGTTTAACCGGTTTTTCGCTCTCGAGATTTAACAGAACTGCATGAAATTTCAGTTTTCCACCTTGTATATATTATATTATATATATTATATATATATTTGGTTGGTAGCTTGAACGACTATTGTATATTGTACCATTAACGTCCCACTCACTTCCAGCACTCTTCCTTGTATGTAACCGCAACCCGCTATGTTCAAAAGTACTTAATGTAAAGTATTTTTAAATTTATTATTTACCTCGAGCCAATTGAAGTAATTCACGTTGTACACGAATATACAAGTATTAATACAGTTTGTTTTTATTCAACTTTTTGGTTATTAGGTTTATTGTTGAATTGTTTCCTAATTTCAATTATTCAATTAATTCAACTTATTTTTTCAGGTTTTTTGCATATTTTTGGTTTTCCATGCTTTTTGCATTAAATAAAATCAAATTGCTCTGAGTAAATCTTGTAGGTACACGTTAAAGTGAAATTAATCTGATCAATTCAACCATTTTTCATGTTGGAACTATATTTCAAAAACAATTTAAAAAATAGTTTCGAAATTTTTTATAATTTATTCATTTCATTGAAACAGTTATGAACACCCCTATTAAGGGGTTTCAATATTTTAACCTACACCCACATTTGTTTTCGTTTCTAGGTTCCTTAACGTATGCAAACATTTTTGTTAAGGCTGGATGTTAAATATTTCGACTTCTAATACATATCCAAATCAAAGAATTAGTTGAAAACACTTTTTTTTTCAAATTCGAAAGGTTTGTACATTCACGCTTCTATTTCTTTTTTTTCATGCACGAAAAAGCAAAGTAGAACTCTCATAGGCTTTCAGGTTAATTTAAAAATAGTTTTGAGATAGCTTAACAACACAAAATGAAATGAATCATAAAACACGGTTCAACTAAACGAGTCTCAGCTTGTCAAAGTCTATCACTATCTAGTATTATCTTTCGTATCGTTGCTTCTTTTCTTACCTCGCTTACTTCTTTGTATTTTTGTTGATTTTTTTTTCACACCCACTTTTGTTTCTACTAACTCTTCATCTTCCTTCATCATCCAAACAGATGTCCTTACGCAATGCCTTGTGTTCCAGGTGTCAACAGGAGTTTGGAAGGGACGAGGAAATTGTCAACTCCAATGGAGAAATATGGCACAAGGAATGCTTTGTGTGAGTGTTTTGAGGATTATTAATAACGCATGAAAGAATTTGCAGGAAGTTTAATTCATAGTTTTAAGAAGGAAGAGAATGTGGGTCATATTCAAATACTTTCAAAACTCAGTCAAAAACCAAAAAGGATTGAAATAGATGCAACTCACCAGAATAAACTAAAATCTAATTTTGAAAATTCAAGAGTCATGTTTCCATCAATATATAAATACATGAAAGTTATAATTGATAAATGCCAGTCAGGGAACCTCTCTTGCTGCATTGTTCAATCTATTTCCATCCCTGATTCATCAGGATGCCACATTCATTGAGCTTTGAAAAAAACTATTTTGCACCTCTTTACATACATAGTCATGATTATCCATATAACTCCATTAAAATCAGTTAATAGTTTAAAGGATTTAATTTACTTCTTTGAATTTTTTATTAACAAATGATTGTGCAGGTGTGCGCAGTGCTTCCAACAGTTTCCTGACGGAATCTTTTTTGAGGTATGAGGTCATCATGTTTACATTCTTAAAATTATTATGAAAGTCAACTCAATTGAAAAAATTGCTGAATAAACCAACAAAAATAAATCCAAAGTTTCATGTATTGGTTCAAGTATTAAGTACTGATGCAAGTATTAATTACTGGTTGCAAGTAATGATTGTTGACCTCAATGGCAGTTTGAAGGCAGAAAGTATTGTGAGCATGACTTCAACGTCCTCTTTGCTCCCTGTTGTGCCTCTTGCAGTGAGTGCCCTGCAATCACCATCACGCAATCATGCCACTCCATCCCACACTTCAGAATGCTATCTTGTGCTAGCTCATCTCATACTATACCTCAAGATGTCACACCACACAAAATGTCACAACACACCATGTCGCAACACACACCATGTCACAACACACCATGTCACAACACACACCATGTCACAACACACACCATGTCACAACACACCATGTCACAACACACCATATCACAACATGCACCATGTCACAACACACCATGTCACAACATGCACCATGTCACAACACACCATGTCACAACACACCATGTCACAACATGCACCATGTCACACCACACATCATGTCTCAAGAAACCACCCACTACAACACTTTTAAACCACTCCCACCACCTGCGCCACAGAGGAGTTTGTAATAGGCAGGGTGATCAAGGCCATGAACTTCAACTGGCATCCAGCATGCTTTGTCTGCCAAATCTGCTCTGCTCAACTGGCCGATACTGGCTTTGTCAAGAGTCTTGGAAGGTTATCCTCATCAATACAAAACAAATATGAATATTATTATAGTGGCATTAACCCCTAGAGTTTCGAGGCCACCATCATCATCACCACTATCATCATTATCACCACCATCATCATCATCATCATCATTATCATCATCATCACCACTATCATCATCATCACCATTATCATCATCATCACCATCTTCATCATCAACATGATCATCATCATCATTGCCACCATCACCACCACCACCATGGCCACAGACAGCTGTGCAGAGACTGTCACAACATGGAGAAGGCACAAGGCCTTGGCAAGCACATCTGCCACAAATGCCAGTCAGTCATTGATTATCAAAATAATAATAATAATAATAATAATAATAATAATAATAATAATAATAATAATGAAAAAATAAAACTAAATTGAATGGAAAAGTTATGAAGGACCAAAACCACTTTAATCACGACTCTTCGTTTCCATCGTCATTATCGTAAATATCTTCATATTCATCGCTATACTCACCATCATTTTGTCAGCATCTTGCTCATCTTCTTCTTCTTCATCCTCATCACCATCCTCTCCACCCCACCTGATGACTCCACAGTGGCATCATAGAGGAGAGGCCACTGAATTACAAGGGCGAGATCTACCACGCCTACCACTTCAACTGCCACACTTGCGGGTACCTTTCGTGTTTTCACATACACACATACACAACACAACACACACACACACACACACACACACACACACACACACACACACACACACACACACAAACGTATACACACAGGATAGAGTTAAATGACGAGGCTAGAGAGATAAGTGGGGAGTTGTACTGTTTGAGGTGTCATGACAAAATGGGCATCCCCATATGTGGAGCCTGCAGGTTGGAGGATGGATGGAAGGATAGATGAGTGGAAAGGAGGATGAGTGTGTTAGTGAATGGGTGGATAAGTAGGAAGGTGGATGGATGGATGAGTGGATGAATGAGCGATTAATCGAAAACTTTCCAAACGAGGGTTTCTCTGCGCAGGAGACCGATAGAGGAGAGGGTGGTGAATGCATTGGGCAAGTCGTGGCACGTTGAGGTGGGTTGTTGCTAATTATTTAACACACACAAACTCATACAAACACACACACACACACAAACACACACACACACAAACACACACACACACACACACACACACACAGCACTTTGTATGCGGAAAGTGTGAAAAGCCCTTCCTGGGCACGAGGCACTACGAGAAGAGGGGCGTGGCCTACTGCGAGACCCACTATCACCAGGTTGCCTCACATGAGCTCCTCACTCATACATTTCATTCCAATTAAATTAAAAATATCAGGAAATTTTTTGTTCACAAACTTTCAACTAACTTCTCTCCGCTCATTCGTCCACCTCTTCACCACTATTATCTACCCTTCCACCATTTCCTACCCTTTAAAAAGTTCCTCACCTTCATCACCATTCTTCCGCATCTCTCACCATTGTCATCACTCCTCCTTCATCATTCCACCCTCTCCACCACTATCCACCCCTACAGCTCTTTGGCAACATCTGCTTCGTGTGTAACAGTGTCATCTCTGGAGATGGTGGGTCGGTTGTTTCTGTTGATGTTGGTGATGATGATGATGATGATGATGATGATGATGATGATGATGATGATGCTGATGATGATGATGATGATGATGATGATGATGATGATGATGATGCTGATGATGATGATGATGATGATGATGATGATGATGATGATGATGATGATGATGATGATGGTGCACCACTGCAGTCTTCACAGCGCTGTCAAAAGCGTGGTGTCTGGACCACTTCACCTGCTCAGTGTGCGACAAGAGAATGAGTCAGAAGTGAGGAGGGGTGCATAGGTGCATGGATGGATGGCGGATGAATGCATGAATGAATTGATGAATGGACGGATGGTCGACTGGGTGCATTAATGGATAGATGAGTGAGATTGCATCGAGTGGTTTCAAAGAGTGCAACGACGGCAGGACGAAGTTCTTTGAGATGGACTTGAAGCCGGTGTGCAAGGGTTGCTACGAGAAGTTCCCTGGGGAGCTGAAGAAGCGGCTCAAAAAGGCCTACGAGGAACAACAACAAAAATAATGATAAAATATGATAATAAAAATAAAATAATAATGATAATAATACATTTTTAAGGCGTCTTTGATGTTTTTTGTATTGTTTGGAAATAGTTTATCTGTTTGAAAATAGGCTATCGCATAAGCATAGGTTGAATAGCTTAAATGTGTTGGATGGTTTTCTGTTGTACCGGCATGCAGTTGAGAGTAGTTCCAGGTTCCTATGGTGTGTCCGCTGCACCCTTGTTTCAAACCTCGGGTCGCCTTTTTCGCTATTTAAGTGTTGTTAGCGCTCCAAGTCGTTTTGTTTTCGAACTGTTGTCACCACGCTGTTTCATCACACCTTGTCATATCCTTTTCTCTTCTATCACAACTCATTCTTCAGTTCTTCGTTATCATGTTTTCCTTTCTCCTTATCAATAATTCTATTCATTGTCATAACCCCTTGTTATCACAAGTCCTTGTATCCTGTCATATCTCTTCATCATCATTGTCATATCCTTTCCTGTATCAATATCACGTATTTCTCCCTTGTCGTTGTCCTTTGCGCTCCTTCACACCTCCCCCTTGATGTCTTCTCACGTGTCTTGTGCCTCCAACCAATCATGCAACATTTTATAAATTTTCACTTTTCATCACTATCATTTTCAAATTTTCGATATTTTGTATGAATGATCATCATCTTTTCTCCGTTTCTTCAACGCCTCCTTGTTGTTCATCGTTCAAGTATTTATTTCAACTTGTTTTTCGCTTTTGCAACATTGTTGTACCATTGCAACCTTGTTGTACCATTGCAACATTGTTGTACCATTGCAACATTGTTGTACCATTGCAACATTGTTGTACCATTGCAACATCACAGCGTTGTCACCGCTGCTTCCTTGTCAGCACCTCTTAACTCCCTTGCACGCCTCATTCTCTTTCTCTTCGTCTTTTTTTTTCTTTCTTTTTTTTATATATTTCTTTCATTGAATGATTGAACTTTATATCAGCAAAGCTTCTGCGTCATTTCCCAATGTTTTTCTTCTCTCATCGTCTCCATCGCAGTTCTGTGACGAGAAGCGCCCGTTCGTCTGTCAATTCAGGCCCAGCACTAGCCCGTCTTCGTGTCTCTTAATCACCAGTTTCTTCCTTTTCCATCATTCTCCTCCATCCTCCTTCATATTCCTTCTATTCTTTCACGCTTGAGTTTGCGCACAAGAGTTATATTCGACGTTACACCTCTTTGACTTTCAAGCCACAGAACAACCAATCATTCTGTAGTTTGCTTCATCAACATTTCACGTGTCCTTTTCTGTACCTTCACAACTCTTCATTCGATATCACAATTGGTTCTGACTTGAAATCACCGCTACCACCCCAGATATTTGTTTCTGCACTATTGCAATGTCTTCTCTTATTTTCCACATTCTTTCTTCTTTTCACTTTCTTTTCATTTTATGGAGTTATTCATCATGAGTTTTTTTGCGTCTCTTTACACCGAAGTACTGTGAATTTGTACTAGGTCTTTTGCACTCTTCAACACCAGAACTCCAAGTACTCCATGCTTCAAGCTCCCATCGGTGTGTGCTGTCGCCAGTGGAATGTTCTGTTCAATTTGTGCTTTTATATAAAAACATGTAAATAAATAGATACGCAAGTAATCAAATGATTGTGACGTCTGTTGCACCCTTATTTGGTCGTTGTACCTTTATCACTTTCCGTCTCCGTGGCTTTCTGTCTCATTTCCACTCGAAGCTTCCACAGTTATTTTTCACTTTCTTCGCCACTCATACATAAACTTCTTCCACTTCTCTTTTCATTAAATGAAAACATCATCAAATGAAACTTATATTAATTAATTCTATTTATTGAAGACTATCAAATTAGAACGTTGTCAAATGAGAAAAAGGGTGTCGAGAGACACCTAGCGAATGAAATGGTCTATAACGAAGCATTCTATGAAGAGATCAGAACGTATCAATTCCATCACTGGGTCTGTCTACCGCACAGGAGCTTCAAGCGACTCACGTTGGCCTTGAGTGCTTCAGTCCTCTTTTTCAACTTGAACTTGCTTGACAGCATCTGCGCCATCAGACGGGCCACTCGCTCCTGCGCCTCTTGAGCCTTGCCTTGCACCAGCAATACTTTTTCCTTGCTGTCCACGCCGCTTTTGGCACATGCGCTTTCGTCAAGCATGCCCTCCTTGCGCAGCATTGCCTTTTTCTTTTCCAGCAGCGACTCGCTGGTCTCAGGGTACTCCTTCAAGGCCTCCCACAGGTCCTCCTTCGACAGGTGAAACAACTCAGAGTAGCCCACACTACGGATGTTGGCCGTGCGTCTGTTGCCGCTTTTGTTGCCTGTGAAGTGTGTGTTGTGTGTGGCGGAAGAGGTCTGTATGGGTCCTTTATAAGTTTAATGAATTTTTTTTCAATTTTTTCAATTAAGGTCATTTGAATTAATCTAAAACTATGCTCAAATAGGGCTTTTTAAATTGCAAAACCACCCTAGGCACAATCATCTCACGACTGCAACTGTACTGACCAGGCATGCAAGCACTGATCAGGCGTGTGAGCATCAAATCAAACATCAGGACTCACCAGGGATGTTGAGCAGGCTTATCTCTCCGAACACTGCCCCCTCCGACAGTCGAACGATGATCTTGCAGCCGTCAGCCGCCACGACGGCCAGCTTTCCTTTTTTGAGAATGTACATCTCCTTGCCGATGTCGCCCTTCCTGCACACGTAGTCGCCAGGCCCGTACACGATGGGCTTAAGTTTCAGCACCAGCTGGTTCAGAAAGCCCTTGTCACAGTTCTTGAACAGCTCCACCCGCTTGAGTGTTTCCGCGTGCACGCTAGAGTTGATTTCGATTTGCAGACTGGGTGGTAAAAGTTCCAGAATCTTGTCGTCGTTGGAGGCAAAGTTAGCGTCTCCCTGACCTTTGAGGTAGTCGAACCACGTCATCACCTCCGTCTCTAGGTTCTTGTCAATCTTACGATACACCAGGTACCTTTTGACGGCGTCGAGTCGAGACGAGAACTGGCTGCGCTGCGCTCCCAGGTTGGAAACGGTGTTGCCGATGTCACCGACAATGTAGGCCACGAAGAAGAAGCCTACGATGAGCACAAAGCTGCCGTAGCAATACTCGTAGTCCCGCGTGGGCTTGGGCATCTCAGCAAGCGAGAGGAGCATCATAGTAGACCAGTAGTAGCAGTAGGTGTAGTCGTACAGGGTGGAGTTGTCGGCAGGGTCCTTGATGAAGACGAAGCCGGTGGAGCCGATGCCACTCCACTTGGAGAACTGGTAGTAGAGGCAGGTGCAGCAGTGGAGCGTGATGAGGATCTTGCATACCAGATTGCCGATGCGAAAGACGTTCGGTCGCGACGTTTCAGACTCGATCTTGTTCCACGCCTCTGACAGGCGGTAGATGCGCAAGAACCTTCGAAAAAATTGTTCGGTAGTCGTGCTCTCGAGTAGACTTCGCTAGAATCCGCGCATTTTCATTTTATTTTAGTAAGTAAAATTGAAAATAAATGTTATTTTGGTTATTTCAGCACATAAATGCATTCACAAAACGAAGGATCTTATTGAATGTTCTTCCACCTGTTGAATCTGACGATGCAGTTTTGCTTGCCCAGGGCATACAGCACGTCTGTGGGCAGGATGCTCGCCACCCCCAACCAGCACCTCTTCGACCGCACGTACCTCGTTTTGAGGGCCTCAACGTCGGTTATTAAAATGCCCTGACTGTAATAAGCTGTGGAAAGATTGGTGAATCCTATCGTTGAATATTGAATTTTTTTTTTCATATTTTTTCCAAATGCAGTTCATGAAGTGAGTTATTTCCAATATCACCTGTTCTCAGCTGAATGAAGCTGTCGACGATGTAGAGAATGTCAGCCGTGTAGTCGAAGATGAACCAGACGTAAAAGTAATCTTTTCAAAGTGAAACAAAGCGTGCTCTTATGGAGTGAAAAGTCATGAAAATGAACTTAAGTTAGATTTAATCTAATCTAATCTGAACATTTGATTTTGCTGTTTTTGGAAGATACAACGCACTAGCCTGTTTGGAGATTGGAGAATACACTTCTGAGGAGGATGAAGACCAGGTTGTACAGGACGGCATTGCTGATGGTGCACAGCCAATAAAACAAAAACTTGTTGTTAGGGTCCACAAATTTTTCCTTCAAGCACTTTCTGAGGAGCGTGTGGTAATAGTAACCGTTTCTTACCGGCTATCATATTCGTTGCTTTTTTAATTGACATGAGTTTTATGGATATAGTTTCATTCAAATGTCGAATGGTGTACCTTAAATAAGCTGTAGTAATAGGAGACATTGGTTTGTTGTGGATTTGACGAACTCAGCAATATACCGAATTTCATCTCATTTATCCTCATTGATGTCACTGTCCTATTGGTTGCTATAGTTTCATGTGATGCTGCAGATGCATCAAAGGATTTCGATATACAAATAATTGCAATTCCAATAAAGGGTATAGGTGAAAATGTGTTATAAAAACTGATTTTTGAAATTTATAAATAAAATAATAACTTCGAATTATTTTTCGAATTTTAAGCAAGTTTTGTATCGAAAGTGCTATGTTGTAATTGACACGATTTTTAGCTCTTTATTAGCAATGATTGCCCATCGCTACGACCTTATATACTTACGCAAAGTTTGCATATTCATGTATCTTCTTTTTAATGTATTGGCCGTTTCAGAAATTTTATCGATAAATAATGAACTCAATTTTGAGGACTTGACTAAAATTACTTTTTGATTTTTAATGGAAGGTATCAAAAGGTTGGAAATGGGATTTTCTGACCATCAAAGAAGTAGAAAAAGGTTTCCGAGAAAGGTAGTTAAGGAAACGCACATTTTTAGTCTTCGTTTGGATTTCCAATAAAATCAACTTCGATTTCAATCAACATTTATTTTTATGTATATTTTTTGGTTTTCTAGAGTTCGAGAGAGCCAGCGTTGGCGGAAAAGACAGCTGAGGTGGTTAAAGTACCAACCATTCTAAAAAAGGCAAGTGTCATCGAAAATGTGGCATTACATGATTTAGGGTTATGAATAAAATTACAATATTTTTTCAATAGTTTGGTTCATTAAATTACATAAAATTGAACAATTTTCAGGTTTTGAATAAAGAGAATGGTGTAGCTAATGAGTATATGAATGGATATGCAAGCCAGCCTTCCGAGTGGAACAACTCACCGAAATCTAATAAAAACACAACTTTAGCAAATGAATTTTCTCATGAACCAAAGCTGTTTCAACATCCAGCAAAGATTCAACAGCCAGATCAAAGCCACCAAGGCGAAAACATACAAAACTATAATCAAAACTACCCTCAGTTGTTGAAAAAAGTTCCATCAGTGACTGAGCAGGAAAAGTATGTGAAGGAGGTGGGAGCCAAGTCGTTGCCTGCCAACAACTCTGCTACCAACATGGTCCGAGCCATCGAGAAGGCTAGAGGTTCGTGAAATTGAAAACTAATTGTAGTCTCAAAATTTTCAAAAATTGATGATTGCTCCAAATTTAAAAGTTTTCATTGAATTTAAACTTTCCCACCCACCAATTTGAATGAAATGCTTTATAATTCCAAATTTGTTTGAAAAAAAATTTGAAAACTTTACAGATTACGTTTATTTAAAAAATAAAATTTCAAGAAATGAGTGGTTGGATGTTACACAATAAATTGATCGAAGGTGAAGTAAGGGTTACACCAATTTCCAACAGAATACTCGTCCTCGTGGGTCCCGAGGGTAATGAAGGCACCTGTGAAGCTGATCAACAACTTCTCATGGGTTGCCCAGTCTCCCAATGTACGAACTATTCATCTTCCTGTTTTTTATCCTTCCTCCTATGTTTTATCCTTTTTCTTTTCTCTTATAATATACAATACAATGCAAATACGAATATTATTATGGTGGCATCAACCCCGTAGAGTTTCAAGGCCTTATGTTTTATTCTTCATCTTTCCTCTCCCCTTTTCATGCACCTTCAAGCTGGCCATCCATTTCTCAACCCACAAGTTCAACCATTTCAAACTCATAATTCCATTTCCATTCACCACCTCGACACCACTCACCAGTTGCTGATGGAGCAGAGCAACTATGTGGTGGTGGGGGTGTTGGGAGCCCAGTCAACAGGCAAGTCTACCCTCCTCTCCCACCTTGCAGGCTACCCTGCCACTCCCACTAGCAAGTCAGTCCTAATCCATCCATCCATCCATCATTCATTTATCCATCCATAGTTCATTCATCCATCCATCTATCCATCGTTTATCTATCCATCACTTATCCATCCATCACATCTCTTCTTCACAAACGTTGGTGTTATTTCACAACCAACCATCACCACCACTTTCTCCAACTTTCTTCATCAATACCACCATCAAAGCATTATAACCATCATTTCTATAACAAGGATACTTCTCCACCGTTTCCACTACCACATCTACCACTACCACATGTGCAGGATGATCTTTGAAGCTCCCCCGGTGGAGCATCTCACCAACCACTCCACCCAGGGCGTCGACCTCTTTGTCACCCAAGAAAGAATGATTCTGCTCGACTCCCAGGTGATGATAATGATGATGATGATGATGATGATGATGATGATGATGATGATGATGATGATGATGATGATGATGATGATGATGATGATGATGATGATGATGATGATGATGATGATGATGATGATGATGATGATGATGATGATGATGAGAATGATGATGATGATTTTGGTGGGGATGATGATGATGGTGATGATGATGATGATGATGATGATGATGATAATGATGATGATGATGATGATGATGATGATGATGATGATGATGATGACGATGATGATGATGATGAGAATGGTAATGGGGATGATGATGATGATGATGATGATGATGATGATGATGATGATGATGATGATGATGATGATGATGATGATGATGATGATGATGATGATGATGGGGATGATGATGATGATGATGATGATGATGATGATGATGATGATGATGATGATGATGATGATGATGGGGATGATGATGATGATGATGATGATGATGATGATGATGATGATGATGATGATGATGACGATAATGATGATGAGGATAATGATGGGGATGACGATGATGTTGATGGGGATGATGATGATGATAAAGACGCCTACAAATTCTTCAGGCAGTCTTCAGCATGTCTTCCACGGCGGTGCTGAAGAAGAAGAAGAGGTTCGTGGGAGAGAAGCACTTCTGCCAAGATTCTGTTGATGCCCAGGTCTTCCACCAGTCTTCCTCCACCGCCACACCATTCCACCATTTTTCCTCCACCGCCACACCATTCCACCATTCCTACACCACCACACCATTTCACCATTCTTACAACACCATACCACTCCACCATTTATGTACCACCACTACACTATTCCTGTACTACCACTTATACACTGCATCTGATAGTATGACAAACACCACACAGTCGCTGCAGCTGGCGTCCTTTTTCTTGTCGGTGTGTAACGTGGTCATCGTGGTCATTGACTGGTTCATTGACGACCAACTCATCAAGTACGCCGTCATGCTTAGGCACCTCTCTTTTTCTTTTGTTTCCTTCTTTCTTCCTCCCTTCTTTCCTTCTTCCTTTTCATCTTTTTTCTCCTATCCTTCTCCCTCTTCTTCCAATGATGGGTACAACGGCCCACTCAAGTGCACCCACCACCACAGACTTCTCAGCATTGCAGAAATGCTCAAACCCAAGGCCACCTTGAACCTGCAAGACGTGCAGAACCCACACGTTGGTCTGTGCCTTCTGCTGTTCTTTTCTTCTCCATCCATCCATTTCTTCCCAGATCTTTATCTTTTTTTTTCATTCATTCATTCATTCATTTATATAACTGTTCATTCCTTCATGCCTTCATACATCCGTCAATTCATTTCCTATACCTTCATCCATCCACCCATCCATCCATCTTTCTATCCATCCATCCACCCATCCATCCCTCTCTCTATCAATCCATCCATCTCTCTTCTCATCCATCCATCCATCCATCCACAGTGTTTGTTCTGAACAGGGCCACGGAGATGGACTGGTTGTCGCTCAAGCAGATGAACCTCTTCCTCACTCCCCTTCTCTGCAAACACTCCCTCCTTCGATTCACTGGTCTGCACACATGCGCGAGCACGCACACACACACACACACACACACACACACACACACACACACACACACACACACACACACACACACACACACACACACACACACACACACAGACACACACACACACACACACACACACACACACACACACACACACACACACACACACACACACACACACACACACACACACACATACATACACACAAACGCACACAGGCATGTTTGAAGAGAAACAGGAGGGTGATGAGAAGGACACACAGAAGCAAAATGTCATTCTACTACCTCCATTCCAAGGTGTTCATCCAGACACCCTTCCTTCCATCTAGGCACCATCCATGAATCTTTTCCATCCATTCACCTCATTCATGCTCCATCCTTTCCACTCCGTGCATTTTCCATCCATTCATCTCCTCCATGCACTCTCTTCACCACTCCTCATGCATTCCAACCCCCAGCACCCAGTGACGCAGGCATCGCCGACGTCACCAACAGTTTTGACAACAACAAGTCCCCTATCAGCTCCCTCACCACACCGCGCCCCCCCTTTCTTAGTAACCACCCCTCCTACCAACAACAAATCAGGTCACCACTCACCTCACCAATCATTTTTTATGTCTCATTTCTTCATCAAATCTTCCTTTTGAAACAATAATCTATCGATTCAATTGTATTCGCTTAATTACGCTATAATTGATTGCCTGGTTGGTCACTTGTTTGCTTGCCTCACCTTGCCCAGGTTTCTCCGCAACACCTTGTTGTCATTGCCCAGAGACCAGATGTTCAACAAGCTGCCTGAGAAGACCTGGTTTGTGCTGCCTTTCATCCATCTATCCATTCATTCATTCATTCATTCATTCATTCATCCAATTCTTTTATTTATTGTTTTTTTTTATGCACCTTTTTATATTTTCACACAAGCGTACACGCACGCACACACACACACAC
>OX387254.1:7020055-7055055 GCA_947562095.1 Branchellion lobata | reverse complement strand
CACCACACCACAGTACCTCTCCTGTTTGTCGACTCAGAGTTCTTCGAGCGACAAGTTAGCTTTCGACGTGGGACTCACCACCAACACGGAAGGTGCATCTAATAAAAAACGAATTGATTAATAATAAAAGAGGAGAATGAGGCGAAATTGATTGAACTTAGTACTAATGTGGATAATGAAAAGAACAAACAACCAATGCGGTAACTTATGTTGAACAACCTCAATGGATTGTTTTTTTACTTTCACCTACCGCCACTACCTCTATATACCTTCATTACACACCATCATTTAACCACTACAACACACTACACCACACCACTACACCACACCACTACACACCACCACGCACCAACACATCACCACACCACACACCACTACACACCCTTACACCGCCCCATCAGCACACCACGCACCACAATACACCACCACACTACACTACCACTACACCACACCACCACATCACCACCACACTACCACCACCACACCACCACCACACCACCACCGCACCACCACCACACCACCACCACACCACCACCACACCACCCCCACGTAACCACAACACCACCACACTACCACACACCGCCCAGGAGAGTCATGTTGGTGGACCATCCACCCAGCATCGAAACAGAGGTCGGAAGGCGAGAAGGTGAGAGTGGGAGACGACCTCATCCTTGTTTCTGTGGCCTCTGAGAGATTCCTGGTAGGTGTTGGAGCAGAAAACAACAATAACAAAACCAACAACAACAACAAATAATAATAAAATCAAATTAATAATAATCATTATATTTCACATCTCTTTCACACCTCTACTACACGCCTTCCCATCACTTCACCACCTCTTCGCCTCAACTCCTCCTACAGCCTCAGTCGTCTTGCCTCCATCATCCAACCACACTTTTACTACACTTTCTCATTTTCAACTTTTTCCCACTCTTAAACCATGCCTTTCTTCACCACTTCCACCTCCTTCCACAGCACATCGGAGCAGACTGCCAAGTGATTGCCTCCTTCCAACAGACCTTGTGGACCGTGCAGCCCGTCTCTTCGGGTGTTGTGAGGCAGAAGTCAATGGGTGGGTGGTGATGGGTGGATGGTGATGGGTGGATAGTGATGGGTGGGTGGTGATGGGTGGATGGTGATAGATGGGTGGTGATGAGTGGGTGGTGATGGATGGGTGATGATGAGTGGATGGTGATGGGTGAGTGGTGATGGGTGGGTGGTGATGGGTGGGTGGTGATGAGTGGGTGTTGATGGATGGGTGGTGATGGATGGATGGAAATGTGTGAATGGTAATGGGTGGATGGTGATGAGTGGGTGGTGATAAGTGGGTGGTGATGGGTGGGTGGAGGGGGAGGGTTGATAAAAGAAAGTGGGTAAAAAAGTTGAAAGGAATATTGCGAAGAAAAACAGAAGTGTTTTGTCATATTTCACATGCATCATGTCAAACCCCACTAATACCACATCATCACCTTCCACGTACACAACCACTCTTATCACCATATTTCCTCCACCAGCCTTCCGCCATCCCTCAGGTTTCGTGTTTGGGTCAGACGTTCTCCGTCTCTTCCACGGAGACGAGTGTCTCACCATCCCTCAGAAGGACATCGAGTCGTCACAGAGGTCGGTTGCCATGACTGCACTCTATTGTTCTGTCCTTCATTCTGTCGTTCATTCTGTCGTTCATTCTGTCGTTCATTCTGTCGTTCATTCTGTCGTTCATTCTTTCCTTCATTCTGTCGTTCATTCTGTCGTTCATTCTGTCGTTCATTCTGTCGTTCATTCTGTCGTTCATTCTGTCGTTCATTCTGTCGTTCATTCTGTCGTTCATTCTGTCGTTCATTCTGTCGTTCATTCTGTCGTTCATTCTGTCGTTCATTCTGTTGTTCATTCTGTCGTTCATTTGGTCCTTCAGTCTGTCTTTCCTTTTTGTCATTCATTTTTAGATTTTTCATATTTTTCTTGAAGTCATGAAGTGAGTAGCTTTCAAAGTTTTTTGAAGTTTTTTTGCCAACTTCGTGTTACCCTATGTAGAACTATTTAGCAAGTTGATCACACACTTGACTGGTTTTCACTCACAAACACAAAAACAACACACACACACACACACACACACACACACACACACACACACACACACACACACACACACACACACACACACACACACACACACACACACACAAACACACACACACACACACACACACACACACACACACACACACACACACACACAACAGGGTCGAGGATGATTGCGAAAGGTATTCATTGCATTTCGTATTGAATTAAAGTTTTGAGTGTTATTAGCAGCGAGAAGGGCTGACTACACAATCGGTTGATAGGAGAGTGTTGATATGTTCCACCTCGACAGTTTGGTGATGTACGAGGCGGGAGCCGTGACAGCGCACGCCAGGTCGCTTTGGAAGATTGAGTACATCAGGACCAAGTGGGTGGTCTGGTACATGCATGCATGCATTCTAGGGCAGCTTTTAAACGCTGTGATTTAACGTTCAATTCCAACTTAGCTTATGAAACCTCAAAACCATTTTTTTCAAGTTTGGATTTGAAAAAGTATGTAACCACACATCACAAATCTACCCAACCACCACCCAACTACCACCCAACCACCACCCAACTACCACCCAACCACCACCCAACTACCACCCAACCACCACCCAACTACCACCCAACAATCACCCAACTACCACCCAACCACCACCCAACTACCACCCAACCACCACCCAACTACCACTCAACCATCACCCAACTACCACCCAACCACCACCCAACTACCACTCAAGTACCACCCAACCACCAATCCACCCAACCACCACTCAAGTACCACCCAACCACCAATCCACCCACCCACTCACTCAACCCACCCACTCACTCAACCCACCCACTCACTCAATCCACCCACTCACTCAATCCACCCACTCACTCAACCCACCCAACCACCCAACCACCAACCCACCTACCCACTCACTCAACCACCCACTCACTCACCCACCCATTCACCCACTCACTCAACCCACCCACTCACTCAGCCACCCAACCACCCCCTATGTGACTGCCAGGTGGACGGAGGCGTGCATGGGGTGGGGACACACAGTGCGACTGCGTCACATGACGTCAGGAAAGTATCTTGCCAGCACTGAAGATAACCAGGTGACCTTTTTTCCCATCTTTTTCATCTTCCTCTTTTCTTCATCTTTCTTTTTCTTCAATTTCCTTTTTTCTTCTTCTTCTTCTCCTTCCTTTCCTCCCTTCTCATTTTTATTTTTCTTTCTTCTCTCCTTTCCAGATCATCACAGTGCACAGAGACGTGGCCACGGAGGACTCCACAGCCTTCATTGTGAGACAGTCCAAGGTGGGTGTCCCAGGCATACAAGCAATGATGGCCAAACCACAAAAGATCTTCATGATGAAATATACTCTTACACTTTTTTAGTGTTGTTCATTACGGTTTTAAACCACTGAAATTACACACACATACAATCACAAGTGAATTGATCATGAACACACACACACACGCACACACACACACACACACACACACACACACACACACACACACACACACACACACACACACACACACACACACACACACACACACACACACACACACACACACACACACACACACACACACACACACACACACACACACACACACACACACACACACACACGCACACACACACACACACACGCACACAAACACACACACACACACACACACACACACACACACACACACGCACACACACACACACGCACACACACACAGGACGACAGAAAGTTCTCAGACAGCAGGGAGAACGAGGGGATGGGGGTTGCGGAGGTGAAGTACGGAGACTCATTCGTGTTCCTTCAGCACATGAAGAGCGCCCTGTGGTTGTCGTACCAGACGTTCGAGACGAAGAAGAGAGGCGTGGGAAGGGTAGAGGAGAAGAAGGTGCGTGTGAAATCTAAATGCAAATTGCTCCCAAATCTTTGAAGAACCTTTGAAACTGAAATGAATTCCAAGTCTCTGAAATTATTGATTATGTTTGAAATCGTTTCACGTGCTTGTGATGTTTGACCATGGAGTCCAATGAGTAGCGTGAGTATGATGGATGCACAGGCAATCCTGATGCTGGAAGGCCACATGGATGACGGGCTGATGGTGCTGAGAGGGCAAGAAGAAGAGAACAAGGGAGCTTCGGTCATCAGAAAGTGCACCTCTCTCATCAACAGATTCATCAAGTGCGTCCATCCATCCATCCATGTATTTATCCATCTATCAATTTAGCCTTCCATTCATCAATTTATTTATCTATCCTTCCATTCATCTTTTCATTTATTAATTCATTCATCAACTCATTTACCGAACTTTATATTCATCAATATACCCAACAACACCATTGAACTAAAGAACCCAGCCACACCACTCAGTCACACCACCCAGCCACACCACCAAGCCACACCACCAAGCCACACCACCCAGCCACACCACTCAGTCACACCACCCAGCCACACTACCCAGCCACACCACCAAACCACACAACAAGGGCTCTGGAGTCCTTGAAGACGGAGGGTCGCATGAACCACCTATGGGACAACATCTCTCTACACGAGATCATCATGACCCTTGAGGATCTTATCGAGTACTTTGCTCCCCCCGGCAATGATATCGGTGGCTGGTGTGGTGGAGTGGTATGGTGTGGTGTGGTGTGGTGTAATGTGGTGTGGTGTAGTGTGGTGGTGTGGTGTGGTGTGGTGTAATGTGGTGTGGTGTAGTGTGGTGGTGTGGTGTGGTGTGGTGGTGGTGTGGCAATGTGGTGTAGTGGTGGTGTGGCAGTGTGGTGTGATGTGGGGGGGGGGGGTCTGTGGTGCAGGTGATGTGGGTGGGTATGTTGCCATTGTAACGATATAATCAGAATAAGCGGTGGTTTCAATGATTATGTGGTGATAGCCTAATCGAACTTTCGATCATTCGTTCGCTTGGTCGTTTAGTTGATTTTTCTTTCAAAAATTAGTGACAATGTGGCTTCGAAACTCTACGGGGTTGATGCCACTATAATAATACTCGTATTTGTATTGTATTGTATTTTAATGCACTCAAACAACAAACACAAACTGTTAAGTTTTCGAGGAGCGCCAAAGGATGTTGAAGGCGCTGAGGAACAGACAAGACTTGTTTCAGGAAGAGGTCAGTTGGTACAGCGACAACAGATTATGCATACACTTCTTGATTCACTTCTAACAGTGCATAAGAGCCAAGAGGAAGTTCATATAAATGTGTTATTTAAAGTTTTTTTGCAGTCAAAAATTAATCCTTTTAAACTTTACGTCAACTTGTGACTCTTCCACTGATGAATGACGCTTCCGAAGCACTACACACGCACGCAGGGCATGATAGCACTGGTGCTGCAGATGATTGACCGCTGCAGTCAGTGGAAGAGCATGCGGAGACTGGCTCATCTGATTGGCGAAGAGTCGGCCGAGAAGTGGAGTGATATGATCAACTACTTGTATCTGCTGCTTGGTGTGTGGTGTGGTGTGGTGACTTATGGTGTGTGTGATGTGGTGTGATGATTTGTGGTGTGTGTGATATGGTGATTTGTGGTGTGTGTGGTGTGGTGACTTGTGTTGTGATATGGTGTGATGTGGTGTGGTGTGCTAGTGCGTGTTATCTAGTGTAACATAATTGTTTCATGGTGCTGTAGTGCATTAATATTTTTAAAATTTCTTTAACCCAACACAAAAGCATAATCTCAACTCACAACGACAACCTTTTACCTCTGGCCAGCCGCTCTGATCCAGGGAAACCACAGCAACTGCACTCGTTTTGCCTCCTCCAAGCGCATCGACTGGCTCGTCAGAAGGCTCGAAGGACAAGACTCCTCCAAGGGTGACTTGAGGGTGTTGAAGTTTCATGTGTCAAGAAGCTGTTGAGAGGGTTACATGATTCATTGAAAGTTGAAGACAATTTTTTTTAATTTTCGGTCTCAAATGTTGTTTAGCTCCACCCACTAATGTGTCTTGTGATGCGATAGTGATTGAAGTGAAGGTGTGTTAAAGTTTTTTTCATTGTATGGCATATGACCAGAACCAGAACGTTCCAGAACTTTCAGAAAAATTACTCGAAACTGTTTCCATTACGTCAGGTGTATTGGACGTGCTGCACAGTGTTCTGATTGACAGTCCTGAGGCGCTGAACGTGATAAAGGAGAACCACATTCGAACCATCATCTCCCTCATCGACAAGCATGGGAGACATCCCAAGGTGGAGGAGTTTATGGCTGATGTTGTGGAGTGTTTGCATGAGTGGGTCAATAGCTCGAAAGAAGAAGAGGAGGGAAAGAAAAGAAAAAAAAAAAAAAAAGAAAAAAAAAAGAAAAAAAAGAAAAAAAACAAGAGAAAAAAAGACACATGAAAAAACTTTCAAAAAGAGAAAAAGATTAGGAGAAACCTCTACTAAACCACCCCTACACCACACAGGTGCTGGACGTGTTGTGTTCCTTGTGCGTGGGAAACGGGGTGGCAGTGCGTTCTAACCAGAACCTCATCATGGAGAACTTGCTACCCGACAGAGACTTGCTTCTACAGACCAGGGTGGTGGACTACGTCTTTTCCATGTCACCCAACATCTTCGTGGGTCGTTGCGAGAGCTCCGCCATGTACCACAAGTGGTACTACGAGGCAGTCATCGACCTGGTCGAGACAGTCACCCATCTGCCCACACACGTGCGCATAGGCTGGGCCAACACCGAAGGCTTCACTCCCTACCCTGGAGGCGGATCCCACTGGGGAGGCAACGGGGTAGGTGATGACTTCTACTCTTACTCCTTCGATGGCGCTTCTCTGTGGACCGGTGAGAAGTGATGCTTGAGAGGGTTGGAGGAGGAGTTGAAAAAAAAATTTGGTTGTACGTCATATTAGTTGGATATATATATTATGCCAGAAAATTAACATAAATCTAATCAGTTTTAGAACACACCACACTACACCACACTACGCTACACTACACCGCACCATATAACACCACACTGAGTTACACCATACTACACCACACGACACGACACGACACCACACGACACGACACCACGCCCCAGTACACTACACCACACCACACCACACCACACTACACCACACCACATCACACAAACAGGGGGCAAGCCGAAGTTGACCCGGCTGACGACCACTCCGCTGTTGAAAGGGGACGTGATAGGGGTGTGTTTGGACCTTGATCTGCCCCAGATCTCGTACACCCTAAACGGAATCCCCATCAGAGGCTGCTTCAAAGACTTCAACACTGAGGGAATGTTCTTTCCAGCTATCAGCATGTCTGCCAAGAGCAGGTGGGTAGTTGGTGTTGATGGGTTGGGTGACTGGGGTACTGATTGGGTGGGTGGATGGACTATTGATGAAGTGGGTAAATGGGGTGTTGATTGGGTGGAGGCTGGATTTTAGTTGTGAAGAATAATTCTTTCACCTTGGCGCAAAATGATACTTTTTTTTTAAAATAAGACATTTAATTGGTTGTGGTAAAATCATAACTCTCAATTCCATTTTAACAAAACATTAAATATTGAAAAAGTGTGCGCTTCATGCTGGGAGGCATCCACGGTCGACTGCGTTTTGGTCCTCCTGACGGTCACTCTCCCGTGTGTGAGTCGATGAAGCCGAAAGAGAAACTCAAGATCGACTCTTGCTTCAACCTAGGAAACGTCCCTAAGGGTGGCTGGTGTGGCGCGGTTGGTGTGTGTGGTGCAATTGATGTGTGTGGTGTAGTGTGGTGTGTGGTTGGTGTGTGTGGTGTGTGGTTGGTGTGTGTGGTGTGTGGTTGGTGTGTGTGGTGTGTGGTTGGTGTGTGTGGTGTGTGGTTGGTGTGTGTGATGTGTAGTTGGTGAGGTGTGTGATTGGTGGGGTGTTATGTGGTTGGTGTATGTGGTGTGGTTAGTGTGTGGGAGGTAGATGGTGTGTGTGGCTGAGTGTTAGATTAGTTAAAAGCGTGGTTTCACGTTCAGGTAACAGGTTGTTGGTAACCTAGTTGCCAGGCAAAGTGAAGATGTAGCCAACGGTGATCGAGAATGCAATGTTTCATCACTCCTTCTCATATAAATTCACACCAAAGTACACCATACCACACTAACCACACCACACCACACCACACCACACCACACCACACCACACCACACCACACCACACCACACCACACCACACCACACCACACCACACCACACCACACCACACCACACCACACTACACCACACCACACCACACCACACCACACCACACCACACCACACCACACCAAACCACATCACACCATACCACACTACACCACACCACACCACACCACACCACACCACACCACACCACACCACACCACACCACACCACACCACACCACACCACACCACACCACACCAAACCACATCACACCACACCACACCACACCACACCACACCCCACCACATCACACCACACCACACTACACCACACCACACCACACCACACCACACCACACCACACCACACCACACCACACCACACCAAACCACATCACACCACACCACACCACACCACACCACACCACACCCCACCACATCACACCACACCACACTACACCACACCACACCACACCACACCACACCACACCACACCACACCGCCACCACACAGGCCTCATATGCGGTCCCTTCCAGGCTCTCGAAGACACCACCTTTGTGCCCAACCCTGTTGAGACACACCACGTGAGTTGCAGGCATGACAAAATCACGTAATGCTCATCGATTAATATTATAATCTACTCTTCCCAAATATTTATGTGTACATATACGGCGCATTTGTATAGCGCTGATTGCACGGAGTTGAAGAGTTTACGTGACTGCTGCAGGTGTCAATACCAACGTACGTGGAGAACGTGACTGACAAGCTGGCAGGCAACTTGCACGAGCTGTGGGCCATGAGCAAAATCGAGAATGGCTGGATCTGGGGAGAGGTGGGTGTGGGAAGAAGTTTGAAAGATTGGGTGGTAAGGATTAGTGGGGGAGTTGAGCGAAAAACACCACACCACATCTTACTACATCATCTCACACCACACCACACTACATCCGATCATACTACATCATATTACACCACACCACACTACATCCGACCATACCACATCATGTCATACCACACCATACCACGCGAAGAGGAGAGACGACCAGCGCAAGATCCACCCATGCATCATCGGGTACGACAAGCTGTCTGCCACCGAGAAACAGTACAACATTTCTTTGGCACAGGAGACCTTGAGGTTGGTGGGATAGGAAAAAAAAGAAGAAGAGAAAGAAAAAAAGGAGGAAGAGGAAGAAGCTAAAAAGATTAAAAAATTAAAAAAAAAAAGAAGATTTATTTTTAAATGTTCCCATAGTAAAATGTTTCACCACCGCCACCACCTCTTCCAGGATGCTCATTGCGCTGGGCTACCACATCACCTTCGACCCCCAGTACACTAGCAACCACCGCCTCAAGACGCAGAAGCTCTCAATCAAGTTAGTCAGCACTATCACTCCTTCTTGTACTTCTTCCCGAGTCTTCTTAATATTCCTTCCCTACTCTTTTGTGTATTACACATGGTTACAGTTCAGTTAATCTTGACTGGTCACATCATAGAATTATCAACCACTCATCAATCTTTCCGTTAAACCACAACACAACACTATCAACACCATTTCATAGTTACACGTAAGCCAACAACACCAACACCACAGTTACACGCAAGCCAACGGCTACCGACCAGCGCCTTTGGACCTGTCAGGCCTGGTGTTGAGCGAGAAGCTTCTAGACCTAGTGGAATCGTTGGCTGAGAATACGCACAACGTGTGGGCCAAAGAGAGAATCAGACAGGGATGGACGTATGGACTCACCGAGGTTGAAGGCTTTGTATTATTGGATTATTTTCATTAATTTTAATTAATTATTATTGTTTGAATTATTGAAAGTGTTTTGGCATGTGTATTCTGTTTTACATTTGTTTTATATTTATTTTTTGTAGCGAACTTTTGAATATTCAAATTATTGTTGGAATTTTTATCTATAAATTGTTGATTTGAGTGGCATACGAGCTTCCTTCAAGCGACATTGCCATGAAACACCACCCTCTTCAGGACTTCTTCAACAGAAGGTCCCACCACTTGGTGCCCTACTCCAAGGTTGACGAGGTGATCAAGAAGTCCAACAGGTGACCCACACTGACCTTCGCTATTTCTCATGTTTCCTTTGAACCACTAAAACTCCACACCTATCTTCAAACCTCTATAACTCCTCTTTCGGACCATCATACATTCCGATCTCCCTTTGAAACCCTATAACTTCACATGGGCTTCCAAACCATCACAGTTTCAAAATCTATCATCATTTCTACCACTTCCATAACCTCTACCACAACTTCCACCACCCAACAGACAAACAGCCTCTGAGACTGTGCGCACCCTGATGGCTTACGGCTACAGTCTTGAGTCTCCAAGCACAGAAATCAGCGAAAGTTAGTGCCATGGAATTCCATATTACAAAGAATAGTGATGAATATCTCTCCAAACTGCAACACAACACTCCACCGCAGCCCTCTACCACACCACTCCACCACAGCCCTCTACCACACCACTCCACCACACCACTCTACCACACCACTCCACCACACCACTCTACCACACCACTCCACCACACCGCTGTATCACACCCTTGTACCACGCCACAGTGATCAGCAAGGACACGAGCGAGAAAAAGTTCATGATGAGAACCTACAGAGCCGAAATGACCTATGCAGTGGATGCAGGCAAATGGTGAGTTTGGACTTCAATGTCACAGTGGCTGTGCGCTTCATCATCAGTAGTTTCAATATTAGTATTAGTTTTTACCGTTGCTTCTCATACTTATGAGCTTTTGAATTATTCTTTTTTACCCTCGCGTCACTTAGCAAATAAACACACTGCAACTCTTGATGGGGATTCTGCAGGTACTATGAGTTCGAGGTGATAACGACGGGGGAGATGAGAGTGGGGTGGGCTAAGGTGGGCAGCAGGCCTGGTGTTGGTCTTGGAGTCGATGCCACCAGCTATGCCTTCGATGGTTGCCATGTGGGTGGTAGTGTGGTTTTGTTTGGTGTGGTGTGATGTGGAGTGGTGTGTTTCAGTGTGGCGTGGTGTGGTGTGTTTCAGTGCGGCGTGGTGTAGTGTAGTGTGGTGTTGTGGAAGAAATGATGGTGGTGGCGAATATGGTAGAGTGAATGATTTCGTCATACTCAATAATGGTACTAGTGAATATTTTCAAGGCTATTCGGAGGTGATCGAACAAAGAAAATTGCACGCCACACTGCACAAGGACCACCACAATACGACCACAACGCCACCTCTTTCACAGGGTCGCAAGTGGAACCAGGGCTCGGAGTTGTACGGCAAGGTCTGGCAGAAGGGAGACATCATTGGATGCATGCTTGATATCACTGACAAGACCATCTGTAAGATGAGGGTGATAATGACGAAAATGATGATGATGACGATGCTGATAAAGAGGATGACGAGGATGACGATGATGACGATGGGGATGATGACGATGATGACTATGGGAATGATGACGATGATAACGATGATGATGAAGATATGCAGTTGCAACAACAATGATGACATTTGAAAATTTTTGAACCTTTCTTGATTATAGATCACTCACTAGCCCATCCGTAAAAAATTACATCATCAATTTTTACACCACACCACACCACACCACACCACACCACACCACACCACACCACACCACACCACACCACACCACACCCTACCACACCACACCACACCACACCACACCACACCACACCACACCACACCCCACCACACCACACCACACCACACCACACCACACCACACCACACCCCACCACACCCCACCACACCCCACCACACCCCACCACACCCCACCACACCACACTACACCACACCACACCACACCACAATACACCACACCACACCACACCACACCACACCACACCACACCACACCACACCACACCACACCACACCACACCACACCACACCACATCACACCACACCACACCACACCACACCACACCACAGGCTTTTCCTTGAACGGCGAGTTGATGATGGACAGGGCAGGGCAGGAAATAGCCTTCAAGGGCATCGACATCAGCCAATCATACGTGCCCGCCATCTCACTGGGAGCCAATCAGTGTGCCCGAGTCAACTTCGGACAGGTGAAGAGCTTCTATTTGTTGAGCACCACAAAAGTTTATCCTTCTATGTCTAACCTGATTTCAGCTCATTATTAGTTTAATGTTGATTACTTAATCACTTAGTTTATTGAGAATGATTGGTTGAGGAAGGGTGGAACGTGCAATGGCAATTGTTGAAAAGGTTGTTGCACTTTCTTCCAGGACGTCTTCACGCTCAAGTACTTCACGTGTTGTGGCCTGCAGGAAGGCTATGAGCCCTTCTGTGTGTAAGTGTTTGTGGTGGTGGTGGTTGTCATTGTGGTTGTGGTGGTGGTTGTCATAATGGTTGTGGTGGTTGTTGTCATAATGGTTGTGGTGGTTGTTGTCATAATGGTTGTGGTGGTTGTTGTCATAATGGTTGTGGTGGTTGTTGTCATAATGGTTGTGGTGGTTGTTGTCATAATGGTTGTGGTGGTTGTTGTCATAATGGTTGTGGTGGTTGTTGTCATAATGGTTGTGGTGGTTGTTGTCATAATGGTTGTGGTGGTTGTTGGACTGGTTGTGGTGGTTGTTGTCATAATGGTTGTGGTGGTTGTTGGACTGGTTGTGGTGGTTGTTGTCATAATGGTTGTGGTGGTTGTTGTCATAATGGTTGTGGTGGTTGTTGTCATAATGGTTGTGGTGGTTGTTGGACTGGTTGTGATGGTTGTTGAACTAGTATTGTGGTAGTTGAGATAGTTTTAGTGGTTATTGAGCTAGTTTTGATGGTTGATGGAATGATTTTGGTTTTGTGGCATCCAAGTGCTTGTTCTGTGGAGGTACAGTAAGGTTAGAACTGTAGTATTTAAGGCAATGGTTGCAGTGTTATTAGTAGTTTTTGTCATTAGAGCTTCAACCACTGCCACTTCTGCAAAACTACTGAAAGCACTTTAACCACATTGTAACAACCTCTACATTTGCCACAAAACCCTACAACTAAAACAACACCACCACTACGGCACCACTACAACACCACAGCTTTAGCAACACCCTCCCAACAACCCCTACAAAACCACAGCAATATGACGAGGACCATGCCGCTGTGGTACGACAAAGAGCAGGCCATGTTTGAACTGATCAAAAAGGACCACCCCAGACTCGAAGTGGTTAGAGTGCCTGGAGGGTAAGTGGGAGATGGTGTGTGGGATGGTGGGTGATGAAGTGTGTTTGAAGGTGTTTTGGTGGTGGAGCGAGAAAGGGATGTGACTGAGAGTGCATAAGGTCGAATGAAGTGTTGGCGATAAAAAGCTAGAGATTCGATTGTTTCCTAAACTATACAACTTTATTACACTTTCATGCTCCCAACGACCACGCCACACCACCTTTCCCATCACCACAGGAGCTCCTCACCACCCTGCCTCAAAGTCCACTCAAAATCTTTCGGCACGCTAGAGAAGACCTGTTTGGAGTTCATCAGACTCACACTGCCTGTCAAGTTCCCTGAGCACTTCCTAGCGCCCCGGTGCTTCTGTTGTTGTTGTTGTTGTTGTTGTTGTTGTTGTTGTTGTTGTTGTTGTTGTTGTTGCTTGTTTTAAATTTTGTTGTTGTTTGCATCGGTGTTTGTTATTTTTGTAAGTTTTTTTTCTTTTTTCTTTTTTTCATTTTATACGATTGTATACATCACAAACCTCATTCATTATCCCATTTGGAAGCGAGTGATTGCTTGAACGTTGGGCACTCTTGCAGGGAGAAGCAGTTGTACTACGAGAGGAGAATGATGATGGGACAACACAAGATGCAGCCTGGAACGCATGGAGACGAAGGTGGGTGGGAGTGGGTGGGAGTGGGTGGGAGTGAATAGAAAGGGTTGGAATGAGTGCAGGGGGACGAAAGAAAGTGAACGTGGGTTAAGATTTTTCCTTGAAATATTTTTCATAAAAAATAAAGGCTTCAAAAGAGATATTCTTGATAGAAGGATTCCTATAAAAATTGATTTTTCCGATAAACCAATATAAATTTTTGAGTTTCAGAACTGAAGCTATAGCTCAAAGTAACGGGTGCATACCACATGCACCACAGGTGACTACACAGGTGACAGACGGTTGTTCACGAAGATGGGACTGAGGTTCGGAGGAGAGGGCAGAGGTGGGTTCCATGGAGCCAAGCGAGGAAAATCACCCTTCAATCTTTTCAAAAAGAACAAACTCTCCAGAGACCCCTCTCCTCTAGGCAGCCACGAGTACCCACATGGATCCCTGCCCGTCAGTGCCGCTGCGTAGTCCATATAAATGTTGCTCTTAAAACTGATTTTTGTTGTTGCTGCTAATTCACACCACATTACAACACACCACACCATATCACAGCACACCACACTACACCACACCACACCAAACACACTACACAAAATCACACTAAACCACACCATACCACACCACACCACAACAAACACACTACACAAAGCCACACTAAACCACACCATACCCCACCACACCACACCACACTACACCACACCACACCACACCACACTACACCACACCACACCACACCACACCACACCAGGGAATGAGCGCATCAGAATACAGCATGGACTCAGACGACGTGGAAAGCATGGCAGGCTTTTACACCTCAGCCACAACTGGAGCGCCCCACCACCCCCATGCTGGTGCCATGCCTGGAAGCAGGATGAAGAAGAAGAGGGACTCGCAAGGTGGGGAAATATGATGGTGAAGTGTGGTGATGCAATGTGATGGTGGAGTGTGGTGATGCAATGTGATGGTGAAGTGTGGTGATGCAATGTGGTGGTGGAGTGTGGTGATGCAATGTGGTGGTGAAGTGTGGTGATGCAATGTGGTGGTGGAGTGTGGTGATGCAATGTGGTGGTGGAGTGTGGTGATGCAATGTGGTGGTGGAGTGTGGTGATGCAATGTGGTGGTGAAGTGTGGTGATGCAATGTGGTGGTGAAGTGTGGTGATGCAATATAGTGATGGTGTGGAACTATGGTGTGGTGACGGAATGTTGTGAAAAAATAAAACAGCAAAAACAGCCTGCCAACCACTTTGCTAGCCCTCTTTAATAACATTCATACGAATCACCAACACTTCAACCCCCACAGGCAGTTACGCTTCAGAGGCGCTAGAATCCGAAGGTGACTACAGGGAGCTGGAAATCAACATGGACGTGATAGATGAGTACTACTACGGCGTCAGAATCTTTCCTGGTCAAGACCCTTTGCAGGTGTACGTTGGCTGGGTCACACCACAGTACCGCAGCCACAGCGACCTCTTCGATATGAAGTCTGTTCGCAACGTCATCATCACCACCGCAGACCTCGAAAACCAAAACAACGTCAGGTAGGTCTTCTACGAGCCTTTGAGCTGTTGGTGTTGTGTAGTGGGAAGATAGAAGAGTGGAAGAATAGCGGTGAATGCGTGATGTGACTAGATAGTTGTGTGCTAAGGAGAGGGAGCTTGGAAGGACTGGGTGGTTGAGAGATTGGGTGTTTAAGGGTGAAATAATTGAAAGCACCCTCGATAACTTGTACAGCGTTAGCAGGAAGAACTGCTACATGGTATCTGCTGGAGAACTGTACAACAGGTGTGTGTTGAAGGATGCCTGCTTGGTGGTGGTGCTAGGGTAATGTGATGCTTGAATGGTGATGGTGGTGTTTGAGTGGTGGTGTGCTTGTGTGGTGGTTATGCTTGTGTGGTAGTGGTCTTTATGTGGTGGTGTTGTTTAGTGGTTGTGGTGTTTGTGCCGTGGTGATGATTGATAGATGAATGCTTAAGCAATGGATGTTTGAATAATGGATGCTCATAATTTGAGTAATGTGACATAATGATCGTTCGACAGTGCATAGATAACTCATCAACGTTCAAAGCTTGCACCGAAGCACAACACACCAACCACAGGTACGGACAGCAAGAAGACTCGGGCAAAAAGGCAGGACCAGGCCTTCTGATCGGCTGCATGGTCGATGTGTCTTCAGGCCTTCTCAGCTTTACTGTAAACGGACAAGAGGCTGCTAACAAGTTCCAGGTGAGAGTTTGGTGGAGGGTGAAAGCGATGAGAGTTATGTACTGGTGAAAAGTTAAAAAAGTTCAAGATAGAAAGGTAACCGTGACTTCTTTGGGACTTCTCACTTGAGCATTCACCGAGGCAACCCTCGTGTAATCTTTGAGGTACAAACCTCACTATGAACTCATGCATGAGGGTTCAGCAACGGAGCTTGAATCTCGTCCTCAGGTGGAACCAAACTCCATGCTCTTCCCTGCCGTCTTCTTCGAGCCCACCAACAAGGAAGTGCTGCAACTCGAGTTCGGCCGCACCAAGGTGACATCTCTCACATGTTTCCATACTCACTTCCCGTCATTCAATATCCATTTTCAAGTCGGTACTTCATGAAAATCCATTGTCAATTCTTCAAAAAAAGATGTATTTCCACAAAAAAAATTCAAAAAAGTTATATAAATAAAAGTTTATTTGGAAGGGCTCACAAGTGGTAATGGACTTGAAACTCTACCACACGCAGTCTGCCCTGCCGCTGTCTTCGGTGCTGTTCCGGGGAGGCAAGCACGTGCAGCCGCAGTGCCCGCCCCGCATGGACCTGCAGTTCCTCAAGACTTTCCAGTGGTCTCGCTGTCCCATTTCCTCCAACAAGGTGCTCCTGTGTGTCTGTGTGTATTTGTGTACCTGTGTGTGTCTGTGCGTTTGTGTGTCTGTCTGTGAGTTTCTGTGTGTCTGTGTGCCTGTGTGTGTGTGTGTTTGTGTGTGTTTGTGTGTCTGTGTGGTGTAGCGTGCTTGTGTTTTGGAGTTGAGTGTAATGTGGTCTGTTTCAACGATGTAGCCAAAGGTTTTTGATTTATTTTTTCAGGTTCACGTTTTGAAGTTGAGTGACGTACGAGGGTGGAGCATGCTGATTGAAGATCCAGGTGCCTAATGCTGTTGCAGTAGACCCAACAACGGCACTACCTTTACTATAATTAGAACCATTATCCCACCACACCACACCTCACCACACCACACCACACCACACCACACCACACCACACCACACCACACCACACCACACCACACCACACCACGCCACACCACACCACACCACACCACACCACACCACACCACGCCACACCACACCACATCACACCACACACACACTAGACCACACCACACCACACTACACCACACCACACCACACCACACCACACCAAACCACACCACACCACACCACAGACCAAATGATGGCACTTCACATCCCGGAAGAGGACCGGTGTGTGGACATTTTGGAACTGAAGGAACATCCGCACCTTCTCAAGTTGCTCCCTCCGCATGCATTCCTTGACATTATAACTATAATTAACACTTAAGTATAATGAATATTCAACTCTGCTCCGTATTAATTACGAACTGGTATAAAACTGAAAGCAATGCTTGACTGGAGCTAATGTTAAAGTTTGAATGGAATAAAACTCTAAAAACCATTATTTCTCAATCACACATCCTCAATTCAGTTTCCACACGCACACGCTGGACTTGTACCACGCCGTTTGTTTCCTTGGCAACCACAAAGCAGCCCACGAACTCACCAACCACGTCAACGAGCGACAACTCATGTTCTGCATCAAGAGCAAATGTAAGAAAAATCGTTGGGAGAAGCTTGGAAGAAGAGGGTGATGGTGGGTTAACTTTGGGATAATGCATTATTTGGAGGTGGATCTGTGGAAGTGGTGGTAGTTTTGGAGAATGGACTATTGTTGAATGGAGGTTGGGTATTGTGGATGGAGTATAAAATAGTAAGAAGACAAATGTGGAATAATCCAATTGGTGTAGAAACCTCAACGAAGCACTAAGACCACATCACTGCACCCCCACGCAGACATGCCAGGGGAGTTAAGAATGGGTTTTCACAACCTCCTAATCTCCCTCCACCTCGACTCCCACGCCACCTCCAGGTCATGATACCACTGAAGCTACGCTCCACATAATGAGACTTGAAGCACAAACAACAATAACCTATCTTCGTTGACTTATGGCAACAACGAAAGCTTTCTTTGCACAGATTGATGATACAACACCACAGCGCAAATACTGACAATACACCACACCACACAGGCTCACAATACCACACCACACAGACTGACAACACTACACCACACAGACAAACAATACCACACCACACAGACTGACAACATCACACCACACAGATAAACAATAGCACACTACACAAACCGACAAAACCACACCACACAGACTGACACCACCACACCACACAGACTGGCAACACCACACCACCCAGACTGTATCCACCACACCACACAGACTGACACCACCACACCACACAGACAAACAATATCACACCACACAGACTGACACCACCACACCACACAAACAAACAATACCACACCATACAGACTGATGACGCAGAGCGAGTTTATAGTCCCACTGATCTTCCAGGACAAGGAGTTGGGCCTTTTCAACGTCAACTGGCCACACCCACCTTTGTCAATCAATTACGCTTTGTCTCAGGAGGAGCAAGAGCTGCAGCGGATGCAGCAGCAGCAGCTGAGCAACATTCGGGAGAGCATCCCTTCTCTCAAACAGTCAGTCTCCATCAGACCCTCCACCGTTCCTTCCGAGAACAGGTGTTATTGTTTGTTCGTTTATTTGTGAGAAAAAAATTCGACCTTTGATCTTTCGAACTAACAATAAACTTCCAATGACTTCATTTGGAATTTTAGTCAATCCAAGCTTCATTTCCCACCCTACAGTGCCACCACACCAGCACTGACCACAGCATCTCCCACACAAAGCACTCTACCACAGTCTCCCACCGCAGTCAGCAATCTCACAAGCGCTCTGGCCACCACAGCCACCACTCCCCCTGTCGCCACCACCAGTCCCTACTTCCCGCTTGACACCCTTAAGCGCCTCATGATGTCGCTGCTGACGGAGGCGGTGGAGAAGGGGGGCTCACACATCAGAGACCCCATCGGAGCCTCCAACGCCAACCACTTCGTGTCAGTGCCTGAGTGCTTGAGGGAGCTTGTGGAAGATGACATTTCAGAATAATGTTTTTTTTACACAAACGCACATACACACACACACACACACACACACACACACACACACACACACACACACACACACACACACACACACACACACACACACACACACACACACACATATATATATATATATACACGCACACACACACACACACACACACACACACACACACACACACACACACACACACACACACACACACAGCCCCCTCATCAAGGTGGTGGACAAGTTGTTGGTGATAGGACTGCTGGACGACAAGGACCTCTCACAACTGCTTCACCTCATCGACCCCGTCAACTTCGACATCAAAAAGATCGGTCTGTTGTGGAAACCGGAGAGCAACCTTTGACCTTTGTTTTAGTTTTTTTTTTTAATTATTTTAATTTTTTCTATTCAGCCGATGACGTGCAAATCAAGAAGGACGTCATAGCAGGTGAAATTTCCGAGTCAATCTTTCAAAAGCGATGACACTTTATAAATAAATAAACTAAATAATAAAATAAAAAAATCAACTGAAAAGACCAACGTTTGAAACTAATCCCTCAACAGCCAAGAAGTACGGCCTCATTCAGATCAAGTTGTCTGAACCTGTGAAGCTTGAGGTGATTCTATCAGTTCCTCCACCATTACACCGCTACCATTAACACATCCCTGCTCCGTTCATTTTCGTTTTTTTCATGTTCCACAATAAGTATAAAAAATGTCAATCAACTTTTTCAACTCAGCGTCTTTTTTTAATCTTTTTTTTTAACCACTACCGCACCACACTGTACTATCAAACCAAACCACAGCACACTACCACACCATACTACCATACCACACTACCATACCACACTAACATACCACACTACCACACCCCAATAACACACCACACTACCACACCCCAATAACACACCACACTACCACACCAGACTACCACACCACACTACCACACCAGACTACCACACCACACTACCACACCACACTACCACACCCCACTACCACACCACACTACCACACCACACTACCACACCACACTACCACACCACACTTCCACACCACAATAACACACCACACTACCACACCACACTACCACACCACACTACCACACCACACTACCACACCACATACTCTATCATACCACTACATCACACCATTACACCACACCACCATACAGTTGTGCACCCTGTTCCAGCACCTCTGTGACCTACAGCTTCGCCACCGCATTGAAGCCTTGGTGGCGTTCACTGAAAACTTTGTGGGAGAATGCCAAGTGGTGAGTTTCTCTATGCACCCATGCCTCCATTCGTTCATCCACCCATTCATTCGTTCATCCACCAATTAATCCATTCATCGTGGATTTGAATGACATTCATCCAATTATCCACAAATCATAAAAGCATGAAACAATTAGAGCAAAAATTGAGAGTTGAGTATTCCCACCCACCACCCTGCTGTTACCCCAACCGTTATCATCACCACCACCACCACCACCACCACCACCACCACCACCACCACCACCACCACCACAACCGCCACCATCACCACCACCACCGTTACCACAACAGGAGCAGCGACAGCGCTACATCGACATCAAGCAGACGGATATGCCGATGGCGGTGGCGGCCAAGAGGACCAGGGAGTTCAGGTGCCCCCCTCAGGAACAGGTTTTTAGTGGAAAAAATGTCGAAATTGTTTAACAAAAAATTCATTAAGGTAAGATTTGATAATTATTACAGTATTAATTATTAGTATCATTATAAATATTTAAATATCATGTCATTATCACATTCGAGAATAGATGTATCATAACTTCAAGCCACTGCAACGACCAGATCTTCACACACATACACACGTACACATACGCACCCTGCACAGATGCGCACGTTGTTGTCGTTCAAGGAAGAGGACGAGGAGCAGGCGGAGAGTGCTTTGGGGGAGGACCTGCGGGAGCAGCTGATGGACTTCCACTCAGACCTCCTTAGACACGCCAACTACAATCCTCCCGAGGAGGAAGAAGAAGAAACACCAGCTAATCAGCAAACGGTTGAACACGATCCCAGTCGCCCATTGATGGAGAGGCTGTTGAACTACCTGATGAACAAGCAGCAGGCTGAGACCACCACCCCTGCCAAGCTGGGTCCCGGTGAGATGGTGCTTTGAGGTGCTATCAGTAATTAATGTTTGTTCAAGAAGATGATGGACATTTGCATACCGAGATTACAATTACTCGATCACTACCATATTCCACCACATCACACCAAACCACACCACACCACACCACACCATACCACACCACATCACACCAAACCACACCACACCACACCACACCATACCACACCACATCACACCAAACCACACCACACCACACCATACCACACCACACCACACTACACTACACCCCACCAAACCACACCACACCACCACAGACAACTTGCAGCAGTTGATCACAAGCACTGTGATAGGTTGGGCCACTTCGGACCTCATTGTGGACCAGGCTCTCATCAGGGCCATGTTCTCCCTGTTGCACAGGCAGTACGACGGGGTGTATGAGGTGCGTGGGACGTTGGAAATTTCAGATCTTTACGTTCGTTTTGTTTTGTTGTTTTTTGTAATTCAAAACAACCAATGAAGAGTGGTTGATTGAAACTCCACTCAAACAACCACCCAACCTCTCTGTCAACGTTCTACCAATAAAAATCTACACTTTTCATTTTTCTTCTCCTTCCAACATCTTTATTTCAAAAACTACTTCCACCTTCGCCACGCCATCTCCTCTTCATCACAACCACCACCACCCAACCACAGCTGATACGCTCGCTAGACAAAACGTACGTGATAAGCGAGAAGAGCGTGGGAGACGTGAACAAGCTGAACAGGAGCCTGGGCCTGGTGAGGTCGCTGTTGAAGGTGCAGGTGGCCCCTGACGAGGAAGAACAACTCAAGACCAGCATCTGGTCAGTGCTGCTGTTGCCATGAGTTCTATCATCATTGCTACACCACACCAGTACCACAACCTACAACACTACTACACCACACCAGTACCACAACATACAACACATCAACATGCCACACCACACCACACCACATCACACTTCACCACATCACACCACACCACATCACACCACACCACACCACACCACACCACACCACACCACACCACACCACACCACATCACACCAAACCACATCACACTTCACCACATCACACCACACCACATCACACCACACTACACCGCATCACAGGGATTTGGCGGACAACCGAATTTTCTTCCAGCACCCAGACCTCATGCGCTCTTTGGGTATCCACGAGACAGTAATGCAACTGATGGTGAACACGCTGAACAAGGCGCAGCAGGAGTCGGCAGACACTGATGCGGAAGCTCCTAACACACAAATGAACTCCGCTGAACCTCCCAAGGTGGACAAGTGGTGTGGTGTGGTGTGGTGTGGTGTGATGTGATGTGATGTGGTTTGGTTTGATGTGATGTAGTGTGGTGTGGTGTGGTGTGGTTTGGTGTGGTGTAGTGTGGTGTAGTGTGGTGTGGTTTGGTGTGATGTGTGCTGGCAGTGGTGTAAGTTTGAGAAGATTTCCTAAGAGTGAGTAAAAGATTAGTTTTAGGTTTTGAGTTTATTCTCTGTTTGGAGTTTCATAACTTAAGGATATTTGGTTCGTTATCGTACATTTGCAATGATATCAATCAACAACAACAATGACCACCACAAAACCACCACCTCGACAACAATCACACCACCACACCGACAGGATACCTCGGCTGAGATGGTGGTTGCGTGTTGCAGGTTCTTGTGCTACTTCTGCAGAACTGGCAGGGTGAACCAGAAGGCCATGTTTGAACATTTGGCATACTTGCTCGATAACAGCTGCATGCTTCTGTGTCAGTGGCGTGTGGCGTGGTGTGGTGTGGTGTGGTGTGGTGTGGCGTGGTGTGGCGTGGTGTGGTGTGGTGTGGTGCGGCATGGTGTGGCGTGGTGTGCTGTATTTTGAGCTGTTTTTTGCAAAATATATCAAAACTGACTTTTCAAAGTATTCAATCACTACACCATCCCACACCATATCACACCACAGCACGGCCCTCTTTAAGAGGTTCTTGTCCTCTCGACGTGGCCTACTCCTCGCTCATGGACAACAACGAACTGGCATTGGCTCTCAGGGAAACTGACCTCGACAAGGTCGCTGTGTACCTTTCCAGGTGAGTAGAGGGGTAAAAAAAAGTGAAGAAAGTGGAAAAAAATATGGGAATGAAAAGACAGGATTTAAAAAATAAGAGAAGAAAAAGGAAAGATATGACTAAAAAAAGAAAAAAAGAAAAACGTTCGATAGAGGGCGGAGTGAAAATCTGGTTGGAGAATCGGATTTTAGGTTTGGAACGAGATTTGTTGGTTTGCAGGTGTGGACAGCAGAGCAACCACAAGCTGGTTGCGAATGGCTACCCTGACTTGGGCTGGGACCCAGTGGAGGGGGAAAGGTTCCTCGACTTTTTACGTTTCTGCGTCTGGGTCAACGGTGAGCTGCTGGAAGTTTGGGATTTGAAAAATGTTTTTCAGCTATCGTTCCACTGAAATGAATCTATGCTGATCTTGATTACAAAGTGGTCTAAAACTCACAATCAACTGATTTTCTCACCAACACACCACTACAACACCATATCACCAAAAAATCACACCCTTCACCACATTATACCAAGCCAAACTACATCACACCACACTACATCACACCACACCACACTTCACCACACTACATCACACGACACTACATTACACCAAACCACACTACACTACACTACACCACACCACACTACACCACACCACACCACACTACACCACACCACATTACACCACACAACACGTTGCAGGAGAGAGTGTGGAAGAGAACGCCAATCTGGTGGTGCGTCTTTTGATCAGGCGGCCTGAGTGCCTGGGGCCTGCACTGAGGGGGGAAGGGGGAGGCCTATTAAAGGCCATGCTATCCTCTATCAACATGTCTCTCCAAATCGCTGCAGCCAAAAACCCCAACGCCGTGTCATTCATCAAAGCAGTCTCCGAGGCTGAAGACGATGACAGAGGCAACTATTTGTACCAGAGGTAGTGTGGTTCAATGTAGTGTGGTGTAGTGTGGTTCAATGTAGTGTGGTGTAGTGTGGTTCAATGTAGTGTGGTGTAGTGTGGTTCAATGTATTGTGGTGTAATGTGATGTGATGTGGTAAGATGTGGTTTGGTGTGGTGTAATGGGGTGTGTGTGGTATGGTAGGGTGTAGTTTTTGGGGTTAAAATAACTTTCAATGGAATTTATGATTCATATTTTCAATTGTCATTTTTGTAATCTCCACCATCCCACTATAACCACTGAAACTCCACCACCACCACTACTGCAGCAAGTACAACTTCAACACACTGCCTTCTGAGGACGATGAGGACTACATCGACGTAGGAGCTGCTTGTCTGGAGTTCTATTCATCCCTCGTAGACCTGCTGGGTGGGTGGGTAGGTATGGTTGAAGTGGATAAGTGATTATGCCAAGTGGGTGAACAGCGCTTTCATGAAATATAAAAAACATGAGATTCCTTTAACGTTTGCAACTTAACTGCTTTTAAGGTCAATTAGAATTTCAGGTCTCAACAACGTTGAGGTACATAAGTATAAATGAATTCAGAACAACAAATTGAATCGACAGATTAACACAAACAAAAGCTTAGGCGTTGATCAGCAACACCCCACCACAGGCCGCTGTGCGCCCGAGGCAGAAGCCATAAAGGCAGGCAGAAGTGACTCGTTGCGAGCGAGAGCAATTCTAAGAAGTCTGGTGAGTCTAGATGACTTGGAGGGCGCCTTGGAGATCAGGTTCATGCTGCCTGTAGGACACATCCACTCGGTAAGCTTTGCAGAGGCGGTGATGATAAGTCTGTCTGTGGGAAATGTTTGGTTTGTATTTTCATATTCATGTGGATACCTACAAACACATATGCACACGCGAAACCACATATATACACACCTAAAAAAACGCACGCACGCACACACACACACACACACACACACACACACACACACACACACACACACACACACACACACACACACACACACACACACACACACACACACACACACACACACACACACACACACAGGCGAGTCCAGACGAGGGTGAAGATGCCTCAGGGAACCTGCCCTCAGGACTGTCTCCTCAGCACAAGACAGCCATCGTGCTCTTCCTGGAGCGCGTATATGGCATTCAGGACAACCAGATCTTCTTCAGACTCCTTGAAAACGGATTCTTGCCTGATCTCAGAGCCGCCAACATGCTTGAGGAGGTGTGTGTGTTGTTGTTGTTGCTGTGTTGTTGTTGCTGTGTTGTTGTTTAAAAAAATTCTTAAAAGATTAATGGTAATTTGTTGTGGTTGTTGTTTTTCTCGTTGAAAAGTACTACTGTGGTTGTCGTTTTTCGGTTGAAAAGCACTATCACACCACACTACACCACACCACACCACACCACACCACACCAGCCCACACTACGCCTCACTACACCACACCACACTGCACTACACAACACTACACTACACCACACCACACTAAACCACACCACACAGGCACACGCGGCCGACAGTGACATGGCTCTGGCCTTGAACCGCTACCTCTTCAACGCCGTCCTACCTCTCCTCACCAACTACTCACACTTCTTCGAGGAGGCAGAGCACGCTTCGAGTCTGCTAGAGCAAACACTCCACACAGTCTACAAGATGTCCAAGTGTAGCTCCCTCACCAAGAACCAACGAGATGTTGTTTCTGATTTCTTGGTCGCCCTCACCAGGTTGTTGCTGTGGTTGTTTGTTGTTGTCTCTGTTTTTTTTGTTTTTAGGGTGTTTCTGTTGCTGTTGTTGGGGTGCTGTGGTTGGGGTGCTGTTGTTGTGGTGCTGTTGTTGTGGTGCTGTTGTTGCTGTTTTTGTGGTGTTGATGCATGTGTTGTTTGTTGGAGTTTTGTTGAAGTGTGTTTATGGTTTTTTGTTTTCTGTTAGTTGTAATCTTGGTTTTTCATTCGATCAAAGTTATTTCTGCATCTCAGAATCCTCATCCCTCCCCTGCACCACATCCGATATTCCATTCTTCATTATTATCTTTGAATCGATTGAATAAAACTTTTCTTTTCCTACCCCACTAAACCTCCTCCTTCCACCCAGTCAACTCCGACCTCCCATGATGACCAGCTTGTTGAGAAAGTTGGTGATTGACGTGCCAGCCCTGCAAGAAAACACCATCACCCCTCTGCGTGTGAGTGCATGCATGGGTGGCGTGGATGGGTGGTGTGGATGGGTGGTGTGGATGGGTGGTGTGGATGGGTGGTGTGGATGGGTGGTGTGGATGGGTGGTGTGGAAGGGTGGTGTGGAAGGGGGGTGGTGGTGATCACCTTCATAATTATCAATATCCCTTCCACCAACAACATTTTCACCACCAACACCATCAACAACGTTATTGCCATCATTACCACAACAATTGAAATACAACACCCACAACACCCACACAACCACAACTACCACAACAACCATCTCAGGTGTTGGTGAACCACTACGAACGGTGTGGCAGCTACTACGGCAGCAGTGGTTGGGGCATGTACGGCTGCGCCACGGAGGAAGAAAAGAGACTTACTATGATGCTCTTCAGTGGCATCTTCGACTCCCTCGCCAAGCGCGTCTGTGGTCTTTGTTGTTTAAATAATGTTATGTGTTGTTTGGAATGTCCACTTGTTGTTTGGAATGTCTACTTGTTGGTTGGAATGTCAAATTGTCGTTTGTAGTGAGGGATAATGCTTTAGACAAAATATTAATACAGATGGATCGTAGAAATTAAGTGTGATCAAACATCAATTGAACGTAGAACAGTCGTTTTTGTATTCAATAAAGTAACATAACATACTTTTTACTACTACACACCTCTTCTTCAACCACCATCTAATTCACCTATCTTTTTTGTTTACTCACCATCCACCCCATCCACCCCATCCCCTATTCATTTCACTCATACTTTTAAATAACCAACCCACTCACCAACCAACCCACTCACCAACCAACCCACTCACCAACCAACCCACTCACCAACCAACCAACCCACTCACCAACCAACGCACTCACCAACCAACCCACTCACCAACCAACCCAATCACCAACCAACCCACTCACCAACCAACCCACTCACCAACCAACCAACCCACTCACCAACCAACGCACTCACCAACCAACCCACTCACCAACCAACCCACTCACCAACCAACCCACTCACCAACCAACCCAATCACCAACCAACCCACTCACCAACCAACCAACCCACTCACCAACCAACCCACTCACCAACCAACCCACTCACCAACCAACCAACCCACTCACCAACCAACCCACTCACCAACCAACCCACTCACCAACCAACCCAATCACCAACCAACCCACTCACCAACCAACCCACTCACCAACCAACCAACCCACTCACCAACCAACGCACTCACCAACCAACCCACTCACCAACCAACCCACTCACCAACCAACCCACTCACCAACCAACCCAATCACCAACCAACCCACTCACCAACCAACCAACCCACTCACCAACCAACCCACTCACCAACCAACCCACTCACCAACCAACCAACCCACTCACCAACCAACCCACTCACCAACCAACCCACTCACCAACCAACCCACTCACCAACCAACCCACTCACCAACCAACCCACTCACCAACCAACCCACTCACCAACCAACCCACTCACCCCTTCACCCACCATCCTCCACCACTAGGGCTACGACCCAGAGCTCTTCTCGAAGGCTCTCCCATGCCTTTCAGCCATTGGCTGTGCTCTCTCTCCGGACTACTCGCTCGGCAACCCTGATGAGTCCTTCTACAACCAGTGCATTGCCGAAGCAGAGTGGGTATACAACCCTCGTCCCGTCGACATGAGCAGGTTGGTCCTTGTCTCACTCACCATTCTCCCTGTTTTGCTTTCGTCACTTTTCTTTCTTCTCCATCATTGCTCTTGTCTTTCTATTGTTTCTATTGTCTTTCTACTGTCTATAAGACAGCATCATTAACAGAAATAATATCAGAAATTTTGTTTTTTAGTTTTTCGATTGGTTCGATTGCTCATCAAGTTCTCTTCCAGTTCCAGCATAACTCTGGATTTATTTAATAAAGAATATTTAAAAAGATTAATAAAAAGAACATTAGCAACAACTCTCGTGCGTTTCCACAACCATTTCCACCTCCACCCTCATCATGCGACCCCACCATGCACCTCCACTCGCAGAGTGACGGTGAACGAACAGCTGTCCAGGATCACCATCGAGTTTGCCGAGCACTACCACGACTCTTGGGCCATGAATAAGGTGCTCTTGGCAACTAAAAATTTAAGTTTTAAATTAGATTTAAGTGAAATACAAAGTTGATAAATAAAATATGCAATTAATTATTCAAAAGTAGGAATAATTTTCATATTTCATAGTAACTTTCAATAGTATCAGCAATAGCATTGAAGTATTATAGTGAAATGAAGGAGAGTTGTGTGATTGCTGCCTTACAGATCGACAGTGGCTGGGCCTTCGGCAACAACTTCGACGAGGCATCCAAGCAACACCCCAACCTCAAGAGCTTCCAACTCCTCAACAACGTCGTCAGTGCCTTTTGAGATTTAATTTACCTTTATTCTCTTTAAAACTTTTTTTAAATTTTAATTGCTCAAATGTTTTCATTATAAAATCTTGAATCATCAGTAAATCACTACCACCAGGACAAGACACGCTACTTATCTCCTATTGAGTCGAGCATGAAAGCGATGTTGGCGTGGGGGTGGACTGTGGAACCCGACCCAGCCAGGTCTGTGAACAAGAGCCAAATCAAGAAAAAGCAGTGCAAGCTGTCGATGGTGGGTGCTATGTGTTTCTATGTGTTTTTATGTGCTCTTACATAGTGCTCTTACATAGTGCTGTGTGGTGCTGTGTGGTGCTGTGTGGTGCTGTGTAGTGCTGTGTGGTGCTGTGTGGTGCTGTGTGGTGCTGTGTAGTGCTGTGTAGTGCTGTGTGGTGCTGTGTGGCATTGTGTGGTGTTGTGTGGTGTTGTGGGGTTTTGTGTGGTGTTGTGTGTTGTTATGTGATGTTTTATGACGTTGTGTGACTCTTTGTGGGTTATGATTTCAATCTCATTCAAAACTCTTACCACAACCTTTCTTAACCCTCTCACCACGCCACCACAGGGCGATTACACACCACGACCAGCGGACCTCAGAGGCATCACGCTCACCAGAGGAAACCTCGAAATGGCCGAAAAGTTGGCTGAGTTGGCGCATGACGTGTGGGCCTCAAAGAAGAAGACGGAACTTGAAAACCTGGGTTCGAATCCTTGAACTGGCTTTTTTGACTAAACCAACACACTACATTTTTAGTTTTGTAGTGTTTTTTGTTACCACTTTACTACCTCCATCATTCCACTATCGCTGCATCGTTCCGTTATTACTGCATCACTCCACTATCACTGCCTCATCCCGTAATTACTTCACCTTTCCAGGCGGTGCCATAAACCCTCAATACCTGCCGTACAACATGCTGGCGGACAAGGAGAAGAAGGAAAACAGAGAAAGGGCCCAAGAGCTGCTCCGTTACATGCAGATGGTGGGATACCGGGTCATCAAGTGGGTCCCACACTTTATTCTTGCTAACGCATTCAGCACCATTTCATCTCCATAACCACAACCACCACCATTTTATCGCCACCACTTCACCACTAACGCTACACCACTATTGCTAAACCACCATTACTACACCACCATCACTACACCACCATCACTACACCACCATCACTACACCATCATCACTACACCACCATCACTACACCACCATCACTACACCACCATCACTACACCACCATCACTACACCACCATCACTACACCACCATCACTACACCACCATCACTACACCACCATCACTACACCACCATCACTACACCACCATCACTACACCACCCATTCACCACCACTTCATTCCTACCACACCAACAGCACCAGGACGAACATCTCGCGTAAGGACGCCAACCACAGGCAGTCCAACGTGGAAGAGTCCAATGGCATTGACTCTTCCTCCAGCGAGAAGAGGTATGTGGCTTGGATTTAACATTTTTTCAAATGTCTTCAGATATGAATTTTTTTGAATTCATTGGAGTTCAACCTTTCGACTTTCTTGATTTGAATTTTAAAAGTTGACTTTTGAAATTAAGCCTTCATCCATCGTCACAACTTTGACCACTTTTAAGCTGTACCCAACCACCAATTCAACCATGTCATCTCCATAAAATCATCACAACATCACCATACCAACAACGCTACACCATTACAGATACCCCTGTACTACACCACCAGTAGCACCAACACCTTCACACCACAGGTTCGCATACAGCTTGCTGGAAAAACTGCTGGAGTACGTGGACAAGGCAGCTTACAACATGCGCAACATGAAGCCCTCCTCCCGTTTCAGCAGGCGTCACAGCTTCTCCATGTCTTCTGAAGACGTCAAATTCTTCGGAAAGGTGAGAAAGGAAGGAAAAAGAAGATGGAGAGAATGGGAAGTAGATGGAAGACGTGGAAAGACAAGAAAGAAAGAAATTAGTTTGAAACTTGAAATATCGTTTCTAGGTTTAAAAACTAAAACCAACAGATCTTTATTGACACAGCATGATACGTTTTATCAAAATGGAAGCTTTCAAACCTCATATGTTCAATTGTGACCACCACAACGACATCTCAACGACATCTCAACGACACCGCAACGACACCACAGGTGGTGCTGCCTCTGGTGGTGAGATACTTCAGGGCTCACAAGGGATACTTCATCAGCAGCAACAACTCGCAACAAGTCACAGCCACCATCAAGGAAAAGGAAATGACCGCCAGGTGCTTTTTCAACTATCCCCTTTTTCTTTATCTTTCCAAACCTCCTTGAATCTCTTCAAACCTCCTTGGATCTCATCAAACCTCCTTGAATCTCTTCAAACCTCCTTGAATCTCTTCAAACCTCCTTGAATCTCTTCAAACCTCCTTGGATCTCTCCAAACCTCCTTGGATCTCTTCAAACCTCCTTGAATCTCTTCAAACCTCCTTGAATCTCTTCAAACCTCCTTGAATCTCTTCAAACCTCCTTGAATCTCTTCAAACCTCCTTGAATCTCTTCAAACCTCCTTGGATCTCTCCAAACCTCCTTGGATCTCTTCAAACCTCCTTGGATCTCTTCAAACCTCCTTGAATCTCTTCAAACCTCCTTGGATCTCTTCAAACCTCCTTGGATCTCTTCAAACCTCCTTGAATCTCTTCAAACCTCCTTGAATCTCTCCAAACCTCCTTGAATCTCTTCAAACCTCCTTGAATCTCTTCAAACCTCCTTGGATCTCTTCTTAACTTTTCCAAACCTCTTTAAACCTCTGAACCTCTCCAAACCTTTTCATAACTTTCCAAACAACCTTTCATCTCCTCCAAATCTCCTCTTAAGCTTTTTAAATATTTTTCAACACACAGGTTTTTTAATATTTTTCCAAAAATATTTTTGTTAATTATTTAAAACGTTAAAACCACATGGCGAAGTTAAGCGATGATCGCCTCTACTACTTAAACAAGCATCCTCCCTTCCACTCTGCAGTCTCTTCTCGAAGCTGGTGCTGCTGCTGAGACAGAGGATTTCAGCCTTCGGTCACGACGTGCAGATCTCGGTGTCCTGCCTGCAGACCATCGTGCAGGCCATCGATGCCAGGTGTTTACCTGCTCCGTGGAATGTTTTTGTTATATGTCTGAAGGTTGTATTACCTGGAAAAAACCACAGCACTCTTCATCTTCTTCTTCATCTTCATCTTCTTCTTCATCTTCATCTTCTTCTTCATCTTCATCTTCTTCTTCATCTACATCTTCTTCTTCATCTACATCTTCTTCTTCATCTTCATCTTCTTCTTCATCTTCATCTTCTTCTTCATCTTCATCTTCTTCTTCATCTTCATCTTCTTCTTCATCTTCATCTTCTTCTTCATCTTCATCTTCTTCTTCATCTACATCTTCTTCTTCATCTACATCTTCTTCTTCATCTTCATCTTCTTCTTCATCTTCATCTTTATTTTCCTCTACCTCTTCCTCCACCTCACACAGAGCCATTGTGAAGAGCAGTCCAGAGATAGTGAGGTCTTCCATCCTGCCTTTCTTCACCTTTGCAGCAGACGACCTGGCCCAGATCGTCTCCAACCTCAAAAGGTTCCACTTTCTGAATTTGTTCCAAATGGTCTTTTTTTCCACCTATTTTTGTCTTTCATCAAAACAAAATTTCCGTCTCTTTTACTTCCTTTGAACAGCATTTGATATTAATAAGGATTTCACTACACTACACTACACCACACCACACATCCCATCACATCACATCACACCACACCACACCACACCACACCACACCACACCACACTACACCACACCACACCACACCACACCACACCACACCCCACCACACCACATCACATCACATCACACCACACTACACCACACCACAGCGGCAGGTTCAGCCACGTCAAGGGAACCATCACCAGAGGAGCCACCAGCCTCAACTACGTGCACATGGTTCTGCTGCCTGTCCTCACGTCCATGTTCGACCACCTGGGCAGGCATGGCTTTGGAGCTGATCTGCTTGGTACGTCACTGGCTCTGGGAGGCTGGATTGTCAAGCTTCGGAACGTTGCAGTGCTTGTGGGATTTTTCATATTATATTATATTATATTATATTATATTATATTATATTATATTATATTATATTATATTATATTATATTATATTATATTATATTATATTATATTATATTATATTATATTATATTATATTATATTATATTATATTATATTATATTATATTATATTATATTATATTATATTATATTATATTATATTATATTATATTATATTATATTATATTATATTATATTATATTATATTATATTATATTATATTATATTATATTATATTATATTATATTATATTATATTATATTATATTATATTATATTATATTATATTATATTATATTATATTATATTATATTATATTATATTATATTATATTATATTATATTATATTATATTATATTATATTATATTATATTATATTATATTATATTATATTATATTATATTATAATACTAATGAATATTTTATTAAAAAGTCTTTTTTAATTTTCAATTTATTAGGAAGGTATTATGATTTGAGTTTGAATCACTAATAAATTGCTCACCAACCAAATGGCGCTGCCAGTGGGCGAGGAGCAGTTGTGCTGCTACAAGATCCTCAACGCCCTCTACACGCTGGGAACTCGCAGCTCCAGCTTCGTGCAGAGGTTTGTTGCGCCTTGTCTAATGACTACTTCGCACTGCACTTCTTCGGGAAGTAACTTGATGAGTTTGACATCCGTTTACACGCCTATTCAGTCATTATCCGGATATTTGTTCAAACTTCCACTCGAAGTTACATTCACATATGTTTCCATACACACATCCACACACACACCCACACACACATCCACACACACATCCACACACACATCCACACTTACATCCACACATATATCCACACACACATCCACACACACATCCACACACACATCCACACATACATCCACACATACATCCACACACACATCCAGACACACATCCTCACACACACCTACACGCACATCCACACACAAATCTACACACATGCATTCACACCCACGTTTGCACACACAAACATCACCCCACAGAGAGTCCATTATGTCGGAACTAGCCAGGTGATCTCATAGTTACCAACTTTTTTACTCGATCTCTCTCAATATATCTTCTCCCTTTCTCATCCTCCTTCATTTCACCTCCTGTTCAGTCTTATCTTCACTTCTTCTTCTTCCCATCTTTCTTCATCTTACCTCCGCCTTTGTCTCATCCACCTTCCTGCATCTATCTCCTGCTTCAACTCTGTTTGTTTATCGACTTCTTTCTTTCCCTACATCCATCAGTTTTTTATCCATCCACCCACCACCCTATTCCTTCCACCTACCCATCTGTTTTCTCTTCACACACGTCCATCTCCCTCACGCACACAGGCACAGATCAGCTCTGGGAGAGTGTGTGGCTTCCTTCGCAAGCACCTTCCCAGTGGCCTTTCTGGAGCCTGCCCTCAACAAGGCCAACAAGCACTCCATGGTCTTCGGCATCGAGGACGAAAACATCGCCACCCACTCTCTCGAAGCCAAAGGTTGCTCTTGTTGCTATTGTTGTTGTCCTGTTGTTGTTATTGTTGTTGTTGTGTTTTTGCTAGTATTGTTGTTCTGTTGTTGTTATTGTTGTTGTTGTTGTGTTGTTGCCTTTGTAGTTATGTCTTTGTTATTGTTGCCTTTGTAGTTATGTCTTTGTTGTTGTTGCCTTTGTAGTTGTTGCCTTTGTAGTTATGTCTTTGTTGTTGTTGTGTTGTTGCCTTTGTAGTTATGCCTTTGTTGTTGTGTTCTTTCAGTTGTGTACTTGCGTTTGTTGTTGGTTTATTGTTATTTTTGTTAGTGGCAATAATTTTTTTTTATTTCCTGTAATATGTTTTTTTAGTTCTTTTTTACAGTCACCATTCTCTCCATCATCAGCCATCACTTTCAAAGCATCGTCTCACCACCTTCTCTTTTCCTCCTCCCACACAGAGGTGTTAGACGAAGTGGCAGTCAATGTGTTACCACTGGACAAGATCGTGTCTGAGATTGAAGAG
>OX387254.1:7012555-7015055 GCA_947562095.1 Branchellion lobata | reverse complement strand
ATCATCATCATCAGCATCATCATCATCATCATCATCATCATCATCATCATCATCATCATCATCATCATCATCATCATCATCATCATCGTCGTCGTCGTCATCAGCATCACCACCCCCACTACACTAGGGAGTAGGCGGCAAGAAGATAAGTGCAGAGGTGACGGTGAGCAGGGTGCTGGCGATGGCAAAAGTGCTGCATGGACTGCACCTGGTGAGGCCTTTGTGTTTTCTTTCATTTTTTCCTCTCATCTTTTCAGTTCGCTTCCATCCTCCTCTCATCTTCCTTCCATCTCCCTCTCATCTTCCTTCCATCTTCCTCTCATCTTCCTTCCATCTTCTTCTCATCTTCAATCCATCCTTCTCTCATCTTTTTCTCATCTTTCTTCCATTCTTCTCTCATTTTTTTTATCCTCTTTTCATCTTCTTTCCATCCTCTTCTCATCTTCCTCCCTTTTTTCCATCCTCTTCTCATCTTCCTCCCATCTTCCTTTCGTCTTCAATTCATCCTCTTGTCATCTTCCTTCCATCCTCTTTCCACCCTCTTTCCACCCTCTTTCCATCCTCTTTCCATCCTCTTTCCATCCTCTTTCCATCCTCTTTCCATCCTCTTTCCATCCTCTTTCCATCCTCTTTCCATCCTCTTTCCATCCTCTTTCCATCCTCTTTCCATCCTCTTTCCATCCTCTTTCCATCCTCTTTCCATCCTCTTTCCATCCTTTTTCCATCCCCTTTCCATCCTCTTTCCATCCTCTTTCCATCCTCTTTCCATCCTCTTTCCATCCTCTTTCCATCCTCTTTCCATCCTCTTTCCATCCTCTTTTCATCCTTTTTTTTCCATCTCGTGATCTCATCTCATTCCCATTTTTATTTTCTTTTCTACCTTTTTTTTTTTCTTGATCTCACTTTTCGTTTCCCTTCTCGTCCAGCCATTCTTCTTCTTTCTTATCATGCTTTTCCATTCTATTGGTTTTTTATCTTCCCATCCTTTTCTCATTTATCCATCCATCGTCTCTTCATTTACACATCCATTTCCCTCTCATATTCCTATCCTCTTCTTCTTTTTCCATCCTCCTCTTCCTTCCTTCCCCAGATCGAGCATCCCTCTTCGGACTTTGAAACGGTGTGGAAGAAGGCAGTGACGCTGCAGCGGAAGAGGGCCGTCATGGCCTGCTTCAGAATGGTGCCCCTCTACAACCTTTCCAGGTACCTTCTACCCCTCTCTACTCACCTCACCCCTTCCATTCACCCCTTCCTCTATTCACTCCTTTTTCCACTCTTCTCCCACTCTACTCACCATCTCTCTCTACTTATCTTCCCCCTCATACCTATTATTACCAACTCATGTTTTATTACCCACTTCTGCACATCTGCCTGTACTGATCACTGAAAGAAATAATAACTATAAAAAACCACCAAGACACAACAACAACAAAACAAAAATAACCCCAACACAACACAACAAAACTATAGTCTCAACACAACACTAACAACGGCACCAACGACAGCATTTACAACAACACATCCCTGCAGACACATCGCCATTAACCTCTTCTTGCGCTCCTACAAGCAGCAGTGGCTTGAGCCCGAGCCACCTGGACACACCAGACTCATCGAAGACATCACGGTTCCTGCCACCACTTCCTCATCATGATGAGCTTTATGAACATTGAGTTATCACAATAATATTGATGAGCCTTCAATAACCACAATAATATTGATAATCATTCAACTGATAAGCAACGATAATAAAATATAGTAACGTGATTAAACAATCACAACGCCAAGATGATACAAACGAACGTTTGTACAACGCCAAGATGATACAAACGAACGTTTGTACAACGCCAAGATGATACAAACGAACGTTTGTACAACATCAAAATGATACAAACGAACATTTGTAATAGCACTGATCACACAACGACCAACTGAGCAACAAGGACAACTGTGGTGGCACAGTGTCCACACAGCCACATCCCTCACAAATCACCACACCAGTAACACGCCACCACAACAGACCAAAATACTACACGCCACCACAACAGACCAAAATACTACACGCCACCACAACCAAATTATCACTGCACTTTGCAACCGCTCACACATGTCACCACAACACGACACCACAACACGCCACCACAACACGCCACCACAACACGCCACCACAACACGCCACCACAACACGCCACCACAACTTTACACCCAGGACCTTGGAGTGGAGGAGGAGGGCAAGGAGGAGGCAGTGGCGGCAACACCTCAGCCCCTATCTCAACTCATCACCGCCTTCACCAGGGCAGCCACCACCGAAGCCTCAAGCACCCTTGAGGCTGACTTCCTCTACATCTCCTACGCCAACATCATGTCACAGGTGCCTGTCTATGTGTCTTTATGTATGGGTGTTTGTGTGGATAACTGTGTGGTTGTTTGTGTGGATGACTGTTTGGTTGTTTGCGTGGATGACTGTGTGGTTGTTTGTGTGGATGACTGTGTGGTTGTTTGC
>OX387254.1:7004078-7009078 GCA_947562095.1 Branchellion lobata | reverse complement strand
CTACTGCCTCAAAGTGATTACACCTCTCATCATCACCTCATTAGTGCTTCACCAAGACCTCATCATTATCCTTTCACCTTGTTACTTCACCATCACTTCCCCACATCACCATCACCTTACTACCTCACTATCACCTCACCACCTTACCATCATCTCACCACCTCACCATCACCTTACCATCTCACCATCATCTCACCACCTCACCATCACTTCACCACCTCACCATCGTCTCAACACCTTAGCAAAGAGCATACAAAACCCACATAGGTGCCTCTGGTGGTCTTCAAGCGAGAGAAAGAGGTAGCAAGGAGTCTGGAGTTTGACGGCCTGTGGATCGTGGACCAGCCCTCGGAGGATGATATTAAGGGACACTGGGACAAGCTGGTCATCTCCACGCAGTCCTTCCCAGACAAGTACTGGGACAAATTCGTCAAGAAGAAGGTGCAACATGCCTCACTGTCTTTCTGTGTGTCTGTCTCATTGTATGTTTTTCTGTGTGTCTGTCTCATTGTATGTCTTTCTGTGTGTCTGTCCCATTGTATGTTTTTCTGTGTGTCTGTCTCAGTGTATGTCTTTCTGTGTGTCTGTCTTTCTGTATGTCTGTCTTTCTGTGTGTCTGTCTCATTGTATGTCTTCCTGTGTGTCGGTCTCATTGTATGTCTTCCTGTGTGTCTGTCTTATTGTATGTCTTCCTGTGTGTCTGCCTCATTGTATGTTTTCCTGTGTGTCTGTCTCATTGTAAGCTTTCTTGTGTGTGTCTCTATGTATGTCTTTTTAGGTGTATGTGTTTTCGGATGTTTTTCTGTTTGTCTTTTTCCTATTTATTTTGTGTTTTTTGTTGAAGCCCTTAATGTTTGCAAAGAAATGACTATTTAATGAAACGGAAAGTTTTGAAAAGCTTTCATGCCTACCAACCTAAACACACACACACACACACACACACACACACACACACACACACACACACACACACACACACACACACACACACACACACACACACACACACACACACACACACACACAACACACACACACACACACACACACACACACACACACACACACACACACACACACAACACACACACACACACACACACACAAACACAGGTGCGCACCAAGTATTCGGAGCAGTACGAATACGAGCAGATCAGCTCCTTGTTGGGCATGTGCGACGCAGACAACTTCAGCAGCAAAAAGACTGCCTCCTCCTCTTCCTCCTCGTCCTCCCTCCTCTCTTGCTTCGTACCCGCCTTGTGAGATTCCTTGCTTTCTCTGTTGCCACTCACACACCCCTGTCACTTGGCGTTGTCACTTTTCCCCTCACACACTCCCCTTATGCCATCATCCCTCCTGTCATTGCTTCGTTAGGACACCATCACTACGCTACTTAGTTTTGCTATAGTTTTTAAAAAGTTTAAAAAACGTTCACATAAAGAAACTCCACCGTTGCCTTCTCACTCACCTCCTCCCTCTTCTCAGCTTCTCGAAGATTGACTGGCAGTACCAGATGTGGAAGTTTGGCATAATCATCACCGACAATGTGAGTATCACGTGAAGTCCTTGCAGGCTGCATGTCACCTTGCCGCACTATGTTCAATGACAGTAAAACACGTTTTATGTGTTAATAGGGAATAATTGTGAATATGGAAAGACGTTATTGGAAAATATACACCTGTTAACTGTTTGCCATAATGTTTCGTTTCAACTATCAAATGTGATTTATTCGATTTTTTTAGACTTTTAACAGGTTTGAAACAAGTTCTACTATAACCTCCACTACACAATAACCACACCACACCACACAACCACACCACACCACACAACCACACCACACCACACAACTACACCACACCACACAACCACACCACACCACACAACTACACCACACCACACAACCACACCACACCACACAACCACACCACACCACACAACCACACCACACAACCACACCTCACCACACAACCACACCTCACCACACAACCACACCACACAACCACACCACACCACACAACCACACCACACCAACCACACTACACCACACAACCACACCGCACCACACAACCACACCACACCACACAACCACACCACACCAACCACACTACACCACACAACCACACCACACCACACAACCACACCACACCAACCACACTACACCACACAACCACACCGCACCACACCAACCACACTACACCACACAACCACACCACACCACCCAGGCCTTCCTGTACATCCTCTTTTACTTCCTCTTCAGCCTGCTCGGTAATTTTAACTACTTCTTCTTTGCCGCTCACCTCCTCGACGTGGCTGTGTGCTTCAAAACCCTAGGAACCATTCTGCAGTCGGTCACTCACAACGGCAAGCAGGTACATTTGTGCGTTCGTGTATGTATTTTTGTGTGCGTTTGTGTATGTATTTGTGTGCGCGTTTGTGTGTGTGTTTGTGTGTGTGTGTGTGTTTGTGTGTGTGTGTGTGTGCGTGTGTGTGTGTGTGTGTGTGTTTGTGTGTGTGTTTTTTTTTGTGTTTGTGTGTTTGTTTGTGTGTGTGTTTTTGTGTGTGTTTTTGTGTGCGTTTGTGTGTGTGTGTCTCCATGAAAATAAAATAACTTTGTTGTGTTTTTCCATGTTATCATAGCTGCATTTAAATCTCTCCTGTCACCACCATCACATCCACTACCTTCACTTCTCTTACAACCACCACAATCACACCACCACCATCACCACCACTACCACCGTCACCACCACCACCACCACCCCACCAGTTGGTGCTAACAGTGATGTTGTTGAGTGTGGTCGTGTACCTGTACACAGTCATTGCTTTCAACTTCTTCAGGTTCAATCACTCATTCAATCATTCACTCATTCAATCATTCACTCATCCATTCACTCAACCACTCATCCACTTACCTATCCATTCACTCACTCATTTACTCATTCATTCACTCATCTATTTATTCAATCATCCATCCATTGAATCCAACTTAAGAACTCCCCACTGCACCTTTCCAGAAAGTTCTACATCCAGGAGGAAGATGACAATGTCGACTACAAGTGCCACGACATGTTGTCTGTGAGTGGTGGTGGTGGTTGGGTGTGGTTGATGAAGTGGTTGATGAAGTAGTTGATAGAATGGTTGATAGAATGGTTGATAGAATTGTTGATAGAATGGTTGATAGAATGGTTGATAGAATGGTTGATAGAATGGTTGATAGAATGGTTGATAGAATGTTTGATAGAATGGTTGATAGAATGTTTGATAGAAGGGTTGATAGAATGGTTGATAGAATGGTTGATAGAATAGTTTATAGAATGGTTGATGGAATGATTGATAGAATGTTTGATAGAATGGTTGATAGAACGGTTGATGGAATGGTTGATAGAATGGTTGATAGAATGGTTGATAGAATGGTTGATAGAATGGTTGATAGAACGGTTGATAGAATGGTTGATAGAATGGTTGATAGAACGGTTGATAGAGTGGTTGCTTGGATATCTTGCAGTGCTACGTGTTCCACTTGTACGTGGGAGTAAGGGCCGGCGGAGGCATCGGCGACGAGATTAACCCACCCGACGGAGATCCCTACGAGGTGTACCGAATCTTCTTCGACATCACCTTCTTCTTCTTCGTCATCGTTATCCTCCTCGCCATCATCCAGGGTACACAAACTACTGCCATTTTCTCTTCACTTATTATATTTATTATTATTCTCATTGTTTTTAACTTATCATATTTATTATTATTCTCATTATTTATTTTTAATATAATCATATTGTTGTTATTCAATCTTGAGTTAGAATTTCCATTATTTATGTTGTTCGTTGCTTTTGTTGTTCTCATCTCCATGGCAATCAACTTGTTCCCACTCAGGTCTGATTATTGACGCGTTCGGAACGCTGAGAGATCAGCTCGAGCAAGTGAAGGAGGACATGGAGGTGAAGCACATCACTGCCACTATCACCATTATTATGCACTATCACCCTTTGTCACACCACCGCCATCTCTGCTGTTATCACTATGTCACAACTCATCACCACACCACAACGCACCACATCACTCCACACTACATCACTCCACACCACATCACTCCACATCACATCACTCCACCACATCACACCACTCCACATCACTCCATATCACATCACTCCACACCACACCACTCCACATCACATCACTCCACCACACCACATTACTCCACGCCACATCACCCAACCACACCACACCACACCACACCACACCACACCACACCACACCACACCACACCACCACAGTCTTCCTGCTTCATCTGCACCATAGGCAAGGACTACTTTGACAAAATGCCTCACGGCTTCGAAACACACGTGCAAAAGGAGCACAACTTCGCAAACTACATGTCAGTTCTCTCCCTTTCTTCCTCTCCTCTTCCTTTCTTTTTTCTCACTTTCCTTCTCTCCTCTTTTTTTCTTTTTTTCTTCTTTCTTTTTGTTTTTGTTTTTTTCGTTTCTGTCTCCCTTATTCTTTCTGTCACACCTCTTTCTTTCTTTCTTACTTACTTTTTTTATATTGATAATACTATCAACAATAATTGCCTCAATATTTATAATAACAATGATAATAATAACAACAAAAATATAACAAACGATGAAGTATTGAGAACATTAGGGTTGAGACCGTAGCAACTAGCGACTGAAAGATATTCAATGCACAACTATCGTCGTTCTCTTCATCATCATCACCATCCTCATCATCATCACCATCCTCACCATCATCATCATCATCATCATCATCATCATCATCATCATCATCATCATCATCATCATCATCATCATCATCATCATCATCATCATCATCATCATCATCATCATCATCATCATCATCATCATCATCATCATCATCATCATCATCATCATCATCATCATCATCATCATCATCATCATCATCATCATCATCATCATCATCATCATCATCATCATCATCATCATCATCATCATCATCATCATCATCATCATCATCATCATCAT
>OX387254.1:6989078-6994078 GCA_947562095.1 Branchellion lobata | reverse complement strand
ATCATGCAACAACAGTAATAACAACACCTTCCTTCAACAACCATCATGCAACAACAGTAATAACAACACCTTCCTTCAACAACCATCATGCAACAACAGTAATAACAACACCTTCCTTCAACAACCATCATGCAACAACAGTAATAACAACACCTTCCTTCAACAACCATCATGCAACAACAGTAATAACAACACCTTCCTTCAACAACCATCATGCAACAACAGTAATAACAACACCTTCCTTCAACAACCATCATGCAACAACAGTAATAACAACACCTTCCTTCAACAACCATCATGCAACAACAGTAATAACAACACCTTCCTTCAACAACCATCATGAAACAACAGTAAAAACAATCACTCTCAACAATCACTACAACATAGAAATAATAACATCAACAACATCATAATAACAATAAAACCTTCTGTTCAACAACAACAACAAAAACACCAACGTAATAATACAACACAATACAATACAAATACGAATTTTATTATAGTGGTATTAACCCCATAGAGTTTCGAAGTCACTAATACTAGTAATAATAATACAAATATAAATAAAAACGCATCTTTCCTTCAACAACAAGACAACCTATAAAATCACCATAAAACTACTATTAATATTACTACTACTAATAATAATAATAATAATAATAATAATAATAATAATAATAATAATAATAATAACAATAATAATAATAATAATAATAATAATAATAATAATAATAATAATAATAATAATAATAATAATAATAATAATAATAATAATAATAATAATAATAATAATAATAATAATAAAAATAATAATAATAATAAAAATAATAATAATAATAATAATAATAATAATAATAATAATAATAATAATAATAATAATAATAATAATAATAATAATAATAATAATAATAATAATAAAAATATAAATAATAATAATAATAATAATAATAATAATAATAATAATAATAATAATAATAATAATAATAATAATAATAATAATAATAATAATAATAATAATAATAATAATAATAATAATAATAATAATAATAATAATAATAATAATAATAATAATAATAATAATAATAATAAGAATAATAATAATAATAATAATAATAATAATAATAATAATAATAAAAATAATAATAATAATAATAATAATAATAATAATAATAATAATAATAATAATAATAATAATAATAATAATAATAATAATAAAAATAATAATAATAATAATAATAATACTAATAATAATACTAATAATAATAATAATAATAATAATAATAATAATAATAATAATAATAATAATAATAATAATAATAATAATAATAATAATAATGATAATAATAATAATTATTATAATAATAATAATAATAATAATAATAATAATAATAATAATAATAATAATAATAATAATAATAATAATAATAATAATAATAATAATAATAATAATAATAATAATAATAATAATAATAATAATAATAATAATAATAATAATAATAATAATAATAATAAAAATATAAATAATAATAATAATAATAATAATAATAATAATAATAATAACAATAATAATAATAATAATAATAATAATAATAATAATAATAATAATAATAATAATAATAATAATAATAATAATAATAATAATAATAATAATAATAATAATAATAATAATAATAATAATAATAATAATAATAATAATAATAATAATAATAATAATAATAATAATAATAATAATAATAATAATAATAATAATAATAATAATAATAATAATAATAATAATAATAATAATAATAATAATAATAATAATAATAATAATAATAATAATAATAATAATAATAATAATAATAATAATAATAATAATAATAATAATAATAATAATAATAATAATAATAATAATAATAATAATAATAATAATAATAATAATAATAATAATAATAATAATAATAATAATAATAATAATGGTAATACAAGTCATAACACCCTTCAAACTTTAGTGTTGAATTGTTTGTTAATGACGTTGCTCGGTGGCAAAACAAGAGAAAGGTAGTGGCTTATAACTTGTTTCTTTGTTGTTGTTGATTTTGTGTTGTTGTTGTTGTTGTTGTTGTTTTGGCAGTGTTGCGTTGTTGTTTTGTTGTTGTTTTTGTTCTTGTTCTTGTTGTTTTGGCAGTGTTGCGTTGTTGTTTTGTTGTTGGCGTGGTATTAGTGTTGATGTTTTGTCGACTTTGTTGGTGCTTATGTTTTTTTGCAGATGCTGTTGTAGCCTGCCACTACTCTTGTTCACACTTTAAGCGACCAATCACAATTAGTGCTTATACGACAGCCAATCAGATGGGGCAATCTTCGTTGGAAGCAACCAACCAGAACCACCTCAGATCGCTTGTGCAAGTGACAACTTCAAGTGATCACTTGTTTGTTGGTGTATGCGTGTATGCGTGTGTGTGTTTGTGTGTGTTTGTGTGTGTGTGTTTGTGTTTGTGTGCGTATGTGAGTGTGTGCGTGTGTGTATACATGTGTTTTGTATAGGGATCAATGATTGGAGCACACGACAACTTGTCGACCACACATAAGTATATAACCTCTACACAGCCACCTTCCACTCACCAATCAACTATCCCGTCTGCACTTTTATCTTTCACCAATCTCTCTACCATCTTTCGAACCATTTTCTTTCTTTTCGTTCATCTCTCCTCCTTTATTTCACTCTTCATTCTATCCTCCCCTCTTCACTCCATCTTTCTGTCATTAGAAAGTAGAGATTTCAAAGGAAGTGAGTGTTTGATATTCAGTATTAATCATTTATTCTTGAATAATACTACTACTACTACAAAGCAACAACAACCACAACAACGATAAAACGCCAACAACAATCCCAACAACTCCAATGACGATTCCAGCAACTTCAATAAAATTCTACCAACTACAACAGCAACTCTCCAACACCCACAGTTTGAATGTCTCTGCAAAAAACACCCTTTCGAACACCCCTTCACAACTACGACCCTTCCTCCACCTTCCACATCTCTCCGTGGAACAAAAGGGGTAGAGATGGTGCGAGAGGTGAAAAGAATGGTGGTGGTCATACGTTTAATGACTCAAAAACAATTTTTGGAAATCAGTGTGACCTTGTTGACAACAGCAACCACAACAACAACAACAAATACAGCAGCAGCAACAAAAGCAAAAGAAACCGCCCTCCAATCAACAAGGCAGACAACAAGTATAAATTCTTCCACAACAACAACCACAACAACAACAACAACAACAACAACAACAACCAGTTGAGTCCACGTTCGAAAGAGAAGTTGCGTTTAAAAGTAAACGCACGCGAGCGGCAGCGCATGCACGAGATGAATAGCGCCTTGGACGCACTGCGCACCAGCATGCCCTACGCCAGAGGCTCGTCCGTCAAGAAACTCTCCAAGATGAACACGTTGTTGTTGGCCAGAAGACACATCCTGCTTCTCAGCAGGACGGCGGAAGAGCTGAAGGCGATGCTGCTGCAAACGCTAGCCACCAGCAGCCACTGCAGCCACTGCAGCGGCCCTCGCCTAGACGTGGCGGCCCTGCTGCAAAACATCCACAACAATCACAACAAGCAGCAGAAGTACGCCGAAGAGTTGCTGTCGCTGCAGGAACAACCTGTGCTTTCCACTCAATCTTCATTGCTGCAACAACAACATCAACAACAACTGCAACAACAGCAACAACTCCTACAACTTCAACATTCAAATTTGCACCTCCAACCAGAAAACACCCCTTCATTTGCCACCTGCCACAAGCAATCTCGTCCAAGCAGCCTGAAAGAAGAGAGTTCTTGTAACTATGGTGATGATGGTAATGAAGAAGATGATAATGGGGATGAGAATGAGTGTGATGACGAAGATGATGAGGATATTGGTAGCAATGAGGATGATAGAGAAAACAAGCCATCTATTTTACTGCACCGTAGTGGTGGTTGGAGTGGTTTTGGTGGTAGTGGGGGTGGTAGTGGTGGTGTTGGCGGTGGTGCTGATGGTGGTGGGGCTGATGGTGGTGGTGGAAGTGGTGGTGGAGGGGGTGGTGGTTGTGAAGAGTTTTTGAAACAAAAAACCGACATGAGTGGTGATGGTGGAGAAATAGAAGTGGTTAAAATAGATGGCTTGGATGATTACTCCACGAACTATCAAAAACAACAACAACAACAACAACAACAACAACAACAACAACAACAACGACATCAACAACGACATCAACAACAACAACAACAACCTCAAAAACGACGAGAAATGAATTCAGAAGCGGATGAAATAGTTGTCGACACCTCGGTTGATGACGAAAACAAACAGGAAACAGATGACCAAAACAAAGAAAAAGAAGGTGACGACATCGAACAAGAAAAAGATGACGCCATATTAGAAGTGACGTCAACAACGATGAAGACAACACAAGCGAAGCAAGAAGCGAGAGAGCAACAAAAAGTGAATTTTGATTCCAACTCTTTTTTCACCTCTTTCTCCCATTCCGCTTTCTCTCATCCATTAACTTCTCATTCTTTCCTTCCTCATTTCTTTTTTTCACCCACCCACCAACCATCCTCCTGTCATCCATTTCTTCGATCCATCACAAGCTACTTTCCTGTTTCTCCCAGCAACATCCCCAAACACCAGTCAACAAACAACCACCAATACAACAGCAACCAACACAACAATAACCAACACAACAACAACCAACACAACAACAACCAGCAAAATCACCAGCAACACAAACGACCAAATTCTCAAAATTGCTTCTGTGTTCGCTGCCTCACTTTGAAGTGAGGACCTTTCTAACAGCATTGATAACAACGACAACAATGTTGCAGACAACAAAAACCCCAACATGCCTAACAACAACAATGTTGCAGACAACAAAAACCACAACATGTCTAACAACAACAATGTTGCAGACAACAACAAGCACAACATGGCTAACAACAACAACAACAAGTTGGCATCATAACCACGTCACCACCCATCACCTGA
>OX387254.1:6966578-6979078 GCA_947562095.1 Branchellion lobata | reverse complement strand
CGATAACGCGTTGGTGTTAGTGAACGTGCCTCACACCACCACAGATGCGACTAAAGGACTATGAACTCGCCAAGGGCTCCAGGGAAACACCCACCTATAAACAGCCTTACGGCTACCCTTCTTACGTCTAACATCCCACCCATCCCCCGTTCATTTCCCATCTTTCATTCACCCCCCCCCCTTTATTCACCATTCATCCATCCTTCATTCATCACTATTCATTTTTTCATCTTGCAATCATTTTGTTCCGTGCCTGCATCCAGTGTTCATCCTGTTCTTCTTTCCCTATTCTTTTTTTCACTGCTTCAGCCTCGATCTTCCTGGAACAATCCGTCCTAATGATTGACACTTGAGCTTGAGCCAACCTCCACAGAACAATCCTTCATTCAACTACTTTTGCAACCTCATGTAAGACCTCCCACACCGTCGCCTGTCGTTTGCACTTTTTGCCATTGTAAAAACTCCTCGCTTGTTAGTCTCGTCTCACTTGCTTTGCGGTTCCTGAACGCCATTTTTACTTATAGATTTCCTTACACATTTCACTTAAATCTATGCATACAACTAAACATCTTTGTCGCAATAAATTGAGCTTTACTTTGTTTATTTTGAGGGTTTATATGGTCCGCACTATCATCTGAGACGCAGATAAGTTAAAAATGTTGAGTTAGGGCTGTATCGTGTTTCAGCTGGGCTGCCAGAACTCCACTAATGCCTCTTAGAGTTTCGTTGACTGTTCAATTAAGTCGCAATAATGGTTGTTCGCTTCTATAAACCCATATTCGTTTGAACAATATTTACTTGCAAATGCACAAAATGTTCTCAAAAGTTGAATTTTATGGATTTAGTGTGATTATTTTAAAGATTTGATGATTATCAATAATAAGTTATACTTGATAATAATAATATTATTATTATTATTATTGTTATTATTATGCATTTTTAAGGCGTTTCTTCGAACTTCATGTGCGAACAATTTCTGTTGTGAGTTCTTCGTATCGAACCATTCATAAAAAATGATGGAAATGTTCCGATATAAAAATCAATTTAAAACATTAAAGGCTGCAGCTACAGCGATGAAGTGATAGAGGCGAAGAGTTATAGTGATTATATGATGAGGCTAGGATAACACGCCCACACTCCACACGTAGATGAGGCTAGGATACACACCCCCACTCCACACGTAGGACCGTTCACATGAATTCTCATACCCACGCGCGCATCGGCCTTTGCCTCTCTGGTTGTTTCGCACAAAAACTTGAAAAAAGTGCAATGAAACACATTTTTGCGTTATTTATTTGTTCAACGAAGGCGCAGACGTGGGGAGTGGTTGCGTGTGTGCAAGAGGAACGAGGGAGCAAGGCGTAGAAGGTTGCTTCCTCAGACTCCTCTCATACGACAACTTACTCCAGATGCCTCTGCACATGCGCAACAACACCACGCTTTCCGTCACGCCTCTGCCATCTACGCTCAACTGGTCCATCTTTGCCATTATTCTCTCCTCCTCCTTGAACTTTTCCGCCTTCTTCTTCATCCTCCTCCTCCTTTCTTCCTCACTCCTCAGTATCAAACCATCCCCTCCCATCAAGTTTCCATCTATCCTTCTTCCATCAGACTCCCACACATCATCCTTCAGTCCACTCCTCTTCTCCTTCTCTTTGCCTCTCTTGCACTGCTTGTGCACATACCTGTGTGGTGTGTCATGTAGTGTCAAAGCTTCCACCAGTGACCTCAAAATCCTGATGGACCAACGCCACTTTAGTGGCGTTCATGTGGCATTGCATTGCATGAGTATCCTTAGTGCATTGGAATGTGCAAAAAGGTGCTCACTTGATCAACAGAGAAGCTTGCTTGTACTTTCCTTGTTGAATCTGCAAGGAGGAGGCAACAAATGAAAAACGAAACTAAGAAATCAATATAAAAAAAAGTTATTAGGTGCAAGAAATATTTTGAATGTTAGATTTGGAGCAGGATATAGAGACCTTGGTGAGGGTGAGGAAGAGAATGCAGCGCATGGCGAGGTTCACATCACCCATCTTCAGAGCCACCAAAAACTGCTCTGTCGAGGTTTTCCTAGCCAGCTTCACCTGGGTGGACAACTTGAAGTGAAACATTTCCATATAAAAGGATAGCTTTTCTTAATCAGGTAATAACACAAGTGTCATGATGCACCAGCCTCCCACAGCACCACCCACAAAAGACTGGTCCTGGTCAGCAAGGGCACTGTAGGCCCCTCCGAGGGTGGACAGCCAGTTCATGCCCTCCACCATCACCACTCGTCTGTGGGTCAATCCACACAACATGCCACACCTGGTGCATTGACAGTTTATTATCAGTATGGCAGTCAGGATATTGAAGTTGCACTTTGAAAAATGAAAATGCATTTAAGTTTTCGAATATGATTTTTATATTGAACACTTCATTTGCTTGAAGATGAGAAAAAACTAAGTGACTGGTGGGAAACAAACCAACTATAATTGAGAGAGGAGACTGAAGGAAGAAGGTGGAGAAAAATCAATGAGCAATGGTCATTGGAATTGGGTAATTTTGACAAAGAATCGGGCACATTTTTGTCTATCATGTAGTTGCAAAATGCTTCTCGGAAGGTATGATTTGTTTGAAGGATTCTACTCAAATAAAAAGCCTGATTTGAGTCAAATGTCGAAAAAGCTTTTAAAACCGAGCTTAATATGAGTTGTGAGGGAGTCTTCCCTTCGGTGGCTTGACCTGTTTCTAGAATTTGCTTTTGATATTTCTTAGAAAGAAAAAACACATCTTGAAGCTCTCCATCTTGGGTTTCTAGGTCAGAATAAACATTATAGTATGTAAAAACTACTAAATACTTGGTTTTTTTGAAAATAGCTGAGTAAGAAAGAAGATCTTGACTTGAAACATTAAAAAAATTGCTTATGAGCTCATAACCATCTTTAGAGCTTTTGAGATTTTGTCTTATAAGCTGCTTTAACTCATCATTTTTTTCATTAAAAAGACCACAAGAAAAAATTGTCATCGCCGGTGAAAAATAACAACGAAAAAGTAAATACTCTATTTGAAAAAAAGGATGGGCAGGAATGAGAATTACAATTTGATGTAACTTCAATTTACGAAAATTATTTTAGAGGTGTATGCAAACTTCCATAATCACCTGATCTGTTGATTTTACTATATTCAAACCAATTTTATTAATTATTTTTACTTTAAAATATCAGTTCATATAAACTTAATCTCCTTGATAGTGCTTATTGCAACATAACAAATTTAATTTAAAAGATTGACTTATGGTATGAGAGAGAAGAAAAAAAATTTATTCAATAGTTTTAATGTTGGGTTAAAAATCAAAAATAATCAGATGAGCAAATGAAAAAGCACGTAATGAGGATGTGTTTAAAATTGGTGAAACTATGGTAAATAAGAACTTTAATTGAATAAAAAATGTTTAATGGTTCCACAGAACCAACCTACTCGTGAATAAAAGGCATGATCGAAGGTGAAAATGTTAAAACCTCTAGAATATACTCATCTGAGTAGAATTTTTCTTTGAATATTTGATGACCTCATAACCTTCACATGCACAAGAACTTCAAGGCAGGAACTGGACGACTGCATGCGTGCCATACAGCATCCAATCCTTGTCTTTGAGCGTCTCCCTTGCAATCACCTCCTGCGGCACATCCAGCACCAAGTCACACTTGAGAGTTCTCAGAGAGACCAGCGGAGCAGGCCTGAACTCCCCGACCGACCTTTCAAACTTCTCCGAGTAGTCCCAGCGACGGTCGCCTGTGAGCTTGCGGTAGTTGAGGTCCCCCTTGAAAAGCAGCAGATCAGCCTGGCTGAGGTGCTCATACAAAGCTGGAGCGACGGACTGCATGCTGTGGAAAGAGTGCGGATAGCTCCAGAAAGGATGGTCTTCAACCACCCACTTGCCCTCCTTTATGTAGCCACTCCACTTGTGGTGCAGCTCTTCCAGGGCAGCCTCTCCCGACGTGGCCATCCATTCAATCAGCCAGCCAAAGTCCTCCTTTGTGACGTCACTCACGAACCACGGCATTGCCTTGGCATGGAAGCGCACCTGGCAGTGATAGAGGGAAGTGAAGTAGTCTGCAATGCAGAGGTCTGTGAACAACTCGAAGCCTGTGTTGTCGAGAATCACGTCGAACCTGTGCAGGGATGCAGTGGTGAATAGTGGTGCTAAAACGGTGGAGTTGTGAGGCCAAAGTGAGAGATTGTGATGGGAATAGTCACCTTTTGAGTGTCTTATGACATGAGAGGTTGGAGGGGCCCTTGAAGGAGTTGACAAAGTTCCACACGTCAGAAGAGCGGTTGCACACGCAGTTGTGGTTGAGGTGCTCAAGTTGACGCAAAATGTCATCGGTCTGGAAGTTGTCAGCCCCTGCTGAGATGGACAAGTCACACTTGTTGCCCCACAAGGATGCCTAAGTTATAGGAGGTGCATGAGTGGTGAAATGGTTATGAGATTTGAGTGTTTCATTGAGCGGGAATGAAAGGGTATGAAAAATAATTGCTTGAAGAGCATCCCTACAACAACGACAACAAAAGTGATACCAACAACAATGACAACAAAAGTGATACCAACAACAATGACAACAAAAGTGATACCAACAACAATGACAACAAAAGTGATACCAACAACAATGACAATAAAAGTGATACTAACAACAACGACAACAAAAGTGATACCAACAACAACGACCGGAAAATTGATACCAACAACAATGACAACAAAAGTGATACCAACAACAATGACAACAAAAGTGATACCAACAACAACGACAACAAAAGTGATACCAACAACAATGACAACAAAACTGATACCAACAACAATGACAACAAAAGTGATACCAACAACAATGACAAAAAAAGTGATACTAACAAAAATGACAAAAAAATGACACCAACAACAATGACAACAAAGAATGACACCAACGTAGAGAAGGAGGGAGAACAATTGTTCATTGGAAGAAGCGTCCTTGACACCAGTCTGGAGGGAAGTAAGAAGGAAGTGGCCAAGTGAGGAGGAGGCCAGCTTGGAGCCCACCGTGCCTGCCACTTTGGGTTCCCTGAACATATCGAGATCCCTGAGGTGGGGACTGTGGAAGAAGAGTTTAAAAAAGTACTTGTAATGATGGCAATAATGCTGAAACAAAAAATTATTAATTTTTTTTAATAATAGGAACAAAAAAAAATCTGATTTGTGAAACGCCAAATCAAGCTAGTTAAGAACTGTGTCAGATGAAATTGATAATCTAGTTAATCTCTCTTTTCTTTGGCGCTGAATCTTTAAATCATTGCATCCCATTCTGCCTCTTCCTCCCCACTCACAACTTTTTGGTGACTGAAACAAGTCTGCGGTAGAAGTAGGCCTCTGAAAGGAGCCACGAAGAGTGGAACCATGAAGCTACAGTGTCCCCATCAGGTTGACTCACACACTCCTCTTCGTTGTCATCGTCACCATCCCTCCACTCATTCTCTTCCATCACCTACACCACCATGTTCATAATTCGGTGACTTTGTTCAAATTGCATGTTCACACAAAAGCAAGAATATCTCTTTGGACAACCTTCAGAGAGAGTCGGTCATTCCAGATTTGCACATCAGGCAGGTCATCCTTCAGCAGTTCCAATGGCTTGTTCGTCTGCATCTCACTCTGCAGGGTGGTCCCTGATTGAAGCACCAACCTGACCCATACAGGTGCCACTAGTTGTTCTATGCATTTGAACGTTTTTATATAAAGGTATTGGCACATTATCTCAGTCATATTAATCTACGTTTCATAAATTTCTCCAATTTGTTCAATGTGGTGTCATTACTTTGAGTCTTGAGCACTCTCCTATCAGCCCCTTCAACTCATCACAACCTGCCTAGAGGTATTGTTAGATATTATTTTTAATCCTTTATCCATCAATTATAACATTATTCATTACCTCTCCATGGAGTTTTTTGATTTCATCCTTGCTTGAAAAAAGGCGATCAATGATTTTTGTGAGAATCACAGGCAGACGATCTTTTATCGTTGGATAAGCAAACTCTCTAAAAAATTGAAGCAACCATGGGTTATATTCCGTTGTTTAATAGAATTAAAAGTTCAAAGTTTTTTATTATACAACAAATTTTCGTGAAATTTGATAATCTAACATTAACTGAAAAAGTATAAAAGAGCTCGAAAGAGTGTTTGATAAACTCAGTTAATTATAATTTATTAATAAAATCATGAATTTCGTTACTTGGTGTATCTTGCACAGAGTTTCCTGGGCAAATCTCCTCGTGGAATAGACATTCTGATAGTGATGAAGAGGATAGAGATAAGTGAGAAAAGTACTTGTACCTTGAATTTGAACCTTTAATTTAAGCATGCTTGAAGGTTAGTAAGGGTCAAATCAAAGATGAATTTAATTATGTTAAGTTTAATTTAAACCTTAATCAGCTCTACTTTTAAGCAATCCACACACTAAAAAACATTGAATACTTTTTCTGAAAATGAAGCAGCTAAAAGTAGAGAAAAAAGAAAAAGAATAATTCATACGTGCAAACGAGGTCAAAGTCTAGGAAACTTTTAACGGTGAAAGCATTCTTTTTATGTCAAACATAATCTTATATAATCAAAAGTAAAAAAATGGACTCATCTATAGTCAGCTTTCCACAATTTCCGAAATTAGAAATGTTTTAATATAATATATCAAAATTATTTGAGAATCTATTTCAATTAAAATGTAAATTTCAAGTTTATTTTTTTTAATCCGCTTTCTTTCATAAAAACAGCTTTTTCATAGTATTTTTTTTAATAGTCTTTCTTAGATCAAGTCCAAACAGACGCGGAAAACGAGACAGAACATAGCAAACAATCGAACTAAAAAAATTAAAAAATTAAAATTTACGAGAACTGAATGTCATCAGTCATGAATGTGAGCATTGGACATACATGAAACGGCAAAAAAAGATACTAAGAGAAAATTCTAAGAAAAAAGATTCAAAAGAAACGATTAACAAAGATTATTATGAGCTTTTTGAATATTCAAAAAACGACGGAGGATTGCTTTGTCTTGGTAAGAAGAGTAGATTTTTTTGTGTAATTGTGCCTTCGTCTCCGCCTCTTATGAAAGAACTCAGACCTTCTAACCACTTTCACGTTTTTATGAACCTCTTTTATCATACCTACGTCAACTAAGTACTATTCTACTGTGGCCCTTTTCTATGGAACACTCTTCCTCTTAATCTCACCTCTCTTCTTTCATTCAGTAAAGCCCTCAAAAGTCATGTGTTTAAGCAGTTCTTTGCGGAATGCTTCCAAGTCACCTTCAATTCCTTTAGCTTTTATCTTCGATGGTTTAGTCCATTGCCTTCATAAATTTTTTTGCTTTTCTGGTTTATTTCCTCGGTCTCACCTCAACCTACTTCTACCTCAAGTATTTTAGTCAATCCTCACTATCGACATCTCTCACTACACACGATTTCATTAACTGCGATTTTACATTCGATTTTTCAATGCCAGCTTGTTCCAACTTATTTTGCTCCGGCCTAGTCTTTTAAATTTTATCAATTCGACTCTCAATTATATCACCATTTTCGCTTTGAGTATTCGTAATGTATTAGTTTTATTATTACTTTTTTTTTTTTTTTTTCATTATTGTTATTATTATTATACCATGTCTGCGCTTGTGGTATAATGATGGCATATTCCGCTGTAAAGTGTGTTTGGGCGAGCCGGGTTTGAGCTCTAGAAACGGCAGCTCAACTAAAGTAAAGACGCCGTCTTGGAGTACCCAGTCTTCTAGTAGCCCACAGTGAGTAAAACAACTTTTCATGAGAATGCTTTGAAAATAATGCTAAAGGCGCGTTACAAAACTTTGCTTCGATTAAATTAGACTTGACAGGTGGGAGGATCTGATAGAGTACATGTTGCGGGTTACTGGTAACTCTTGAAAACAAGCATTCATCAAGAGATGCAAATATTTATTTTATTTTAGGATAGTCAGAAAAAATGTAGTTAAGCCTTACAAGTTTGTTAAGTAAAGATTGAAGTTGTTTTATATGTTCATGATTGGCAAATCCACACCACGAAGGTGGTGCATACTTTATGTGGAATACAACAATAGATTCCACAAGATCATATAATTTGGGACCAGAGTCCATGAGCCTTAATTATTTTGAGCGCGTGGAAAGTTTGATATCATTGAGTAATAATATTGTCAATATGAGGTGTGATGTCGAGAGTTTTGGTGACAGAAACTTTTAGGTTGGCGAGAGAATATGTTTGTTGAAGAGATGGATGAAGACTGAGAAGTGTTATTTTATTATAGTATCATGTAAAAATAATTAAGATCTTTGAAGATTAAGAAAAAGATTACTTGATTTAGCCTATGCCTATATAGTCTAATTCTAATTGCAGAAAATTACTATTAGATTATGGAATGACAAGATAAGATCAGCAAACTTGATCATTTTATTGAGAGGATGTAGAGGGTTAAGAGATCGTGCATATATTTATGGAGTTAAAGTTTCCAAGGACAAGAACATCTTATCTAATCTACCAAAGAAATTTGTAATGCGCCCTTTAGCATTATACAATACGATACAAATACGAATGTTATTATAGTGGCATTAACCTCGTAGACTTTCGAGGCCACATTATGCAAGAAAATTTTCCCTGTGTCCAAAAGCATATAAAGGTAACAGAAAAATTATAAAAATAATGATAATTAATTCAAAAAAGTAAATAAAAAAATTACAATTTCAAAAAAAGACGATAGGCCCGACGCCGAACGCCGAACTACGCTAGAATTTATATATGAGGTCCGGGGTGTTTTGTTGAAGAAATTGTAGAATGGGTTCCACTGTAAAAGAATGAAACGAGTATATTATAAAAAACTATCAAAGTTGTCATGATGTTAGCGATGAGAGAAGAATGATTGAGTTTCAAATGATATGGAAAAAGCTTGTTGAAAAAAGTTGAAACGTAAATATTTGAATGGATTCATGATAGAATTTTTTCACATTAATCAAATAAGACTTTAAAATTAAATGAACTTTTTTCAATATCAAAAATAATGCTTACTTTGATTATTTCATCTTTTAACTTATTTTCATATAACATCAGTTCATAGATATTGAAAATTCCTTTGCTAATATGCAGCAGTGGCATGCATATATACATTTTATTTGGAAGTTTTCAAAATTTTGACATAACCCTTCAAAACTTCAATGATTTCATTTGGCGTCACATCTACATAACTCTCACATCCCCGCTTCGAAGGAATGCCATGGTAACGGAGGGAGCAGACGTATGCAAGGAACTGGAAGCACATGTTGACATGGGGAGGATTGCACACTCCTTCGACCACCAAAGTCCCCTTCTGTTGTGGTGACAAGCTCAAGTCAGCACAATCAATCGCTCAAATCAATTTTCATAGCGCTGAATGAGTTGTTGAAAAGATTGAAAGTTTGAAACTAGCATAAGAGCATGTTCACCTGAGCAAAAATGGTGTTGGCGAGACCAGCGCCATGGGGGGCCACAATGATGAGTGCAGAATGGAAGATGGCCATAGTGGAGGGCAAATCTGGAGCGGGTTGGTCTCCGAAGAGGAAGAAGTCAAGGTGATGTTGCTGAGAAAAGTCTTGGAGACTTTTGGAGATTTGGGTGGCATGCAAGAACCTTCGTGAGCCAGATCGCTGTATCAGTACCAGTCTGTTACGGAAGGTTGAAGACACCTTTCGTTGATGAGAAGTATTTGCTGGAGGTGGGTTTTGATAAAGGTTGTTGTAAGGCTGTTGCTTAGCAGCCATCTTTTCAACTTTTTTGAAGATTTCATTGGGCAGCTTGTGTTGGATGTGGTGGTGAAAGAGGTGTGAAAAGACTTGCATAGCAGCAAGGTGTGGGAAGCCACAGGGGGTGCCCTGTGGCAGATACACTAACTTGGCCCGGATGACGCCACTCACCAGCCTCTCCTTGTCCAATCCGAGAACATCTATTATCTCAGCGGTCCTGCCAGCCTCCTCGGAGACATGAATGAAAATGGATGGATGTCGTTTGAGAAAATCAATGTATGGAGCCAGTCGAGGCAACATCTCGACCAGTCGATGAAAGTACATTGTGCCCCAATACTGTGTGACCACAAACACTTCAGCGTATATGACGCTGCTCAAGTACTCTTGAGGAATGGTGGGCAGGTTGTCATGACTGCATGTGTATGGAACAACTTTCACATCTCCCGAGATGACATCCCCATTGAGGTTTACAATGGCATGCTGCAGGATGGTGAGATAGAGGGAAAAAGGTGGATACTGATGGAAGAAGAAGGAGGGGTACGAAAGACCATCATTAGGCCAGTAATGGCTGGGGTTGATTGGCTTTGCATACAAATACATGGTTTCGAGTGTGGATGGAAGGATGGAGTGGGAAGCATTACGATTGCATTTTTTGTTGTAAACAGCATCCCACCTGGCCTTGGTGAATGCCTCGGTCTCGATCCAGCCACACAGCTGGTCAGAGCCTGTCCACTCAAAGTAATTCTCTTGCAGCACATTTGAAGACACCGAGGTAGCAAGCCATGGCAACACCACCAAACTCAAATGAGGAAAAGCTGAGAGTTCTTCAAGGAAGTCATCTGACTTTCCCCACAAAACTTTCAATTTGCCAGCTTCCACAACATCCTTCCATAAGAAGGAACCCCGGCCTTCAAAAAATTTCTTCCTTACACGTGATATAGCATCATTGTAGTGGCCAAGGCGTTCCAGGAAGGCACCAGTGTGGTTAACCACATGCACGTTTTCAGAATTCTTAAATGAAAGGCCTGAAAATTTTTTTTGGTGTTTCTTCGTGGATTTTTCAGTGACTGCACTCATTGAACTTTTATCATAAAGATTATTCAAATCCCCCGTTTCTGTTGGTGACTTTTGTTCTGAGTGGTTATGGTGGTCTGGAGTTTGGTAGGAACTTTTTGAGGTAGTCGGTGCTAAAAAAAATAAGTCCTTTGATTTTTCATTTTTGATTATTGCTTTGATTGTTTTATTATTTATAGTCCTGTCATAAACGTAAAAGTTTTGTTGTAAATAAAATATTCCAGAAAGTAGAAACATTAAAATAAGTCCTAAAAAACATCTTTTCTTATCAAACTTATTATAAGTATTAATAAGAAACATTACAAGTTTTAAAAAATGAGGGACTGCGCCTATCAAAACACAGTTGTCCTCATTGAAAATTCATAAGGCTAAATCGATTTCGTCAATATTTTATCCAATCATGTATGTATATATATATATATATATATATATATATATATTCATTTATTTACAGAATAGAAGAGGTAAACAGGTACGCATATACTCGAAGAGAGACATATGCATTCAAGCAGCTTTATATGGTCGAGTGTATTGTTTGACGAGATAGTAGCAATAGTGGCAACGCTTCGATTCGTTCGCCTTACCTTCAGGACCGCACTTTAAGGCATTGTATAAAGGTAGTTCGTGCGAATAACTTGACTTGACGTGAAATTGGAATATTGTCACTTTCGAACAGGTTTTCATTGGATAACGACTGAACACACCCGACCAAAACTGTTCACAAACCCCACTTGGATCTTGAGTAAACAGTACTCTTCTCTGCTTCAGTGAACAAACAGCATGGGACTCGTCACTCAAGCCCTGTGAGGCCCAGCCAAGGTAGGAATTCAACATCACCTTGGTACCATCAGCTTCGTCAAATATCTCATTTCAGTTTCGTATTTCACTATTCGTTCAAGTTCGTGGAGGAGCACGAACCGTCACAATGCTGAGCAGTTGCATATTGAAACAATATTGAAACACTGAGTAGAAATTCTTCTCAAACACTGCGAAAAGCGGTTGCTTAGCTACCGTACAGGTCACAAGTTGGTTTCTTTTTCAGTTCTTGTTCGTGCCACTGGTCCACTCCTCATTCTCTGCAAAGTTCCTTCTTCACCTTTTATAACTTAAAAATTTTCTTCGTTCTTCTCGTCTTTTGATTTCTGACGTAGTTCAGCACTTTACAACTATTGATAACTTTTTCGTCTTGCTCCTCACTCCGAGCCACTCCACACCACACCACACCACCACACCACACTAAACCAAATCACACCACACCACACCACCACACTACACCACACCACACCACACCACATGACACTACACCACACCACATCACACCACACCGCAACACACCACACCACACCTCCATGACACCTTCAATGACCTGCCTTTCCTCCCAGGGGCGCCCCTTTGACTCTTTCTTGTGCTTCATACGCCCTCCTCACAATGATAAAACACTAAGACACAAAACGACAGTTACAGCAATAACAACAATAACAACAGTTACAGCAATAACAACAATAACAACAGTTACAGCAATAACAACAATAACAACAGTTAATGCAATGACAGCAATAACAACAGTTAAAGCAATGACACAAATGACAAAAACAACAACAATGAAATATGGCTTTCGTGCATTACGGAACCAACGTCAGATGGCAGAT
>OX387254.1:6924078-6964078 GCA_947562095.1 Branchellion lobata | reverse complement strand
GAGTCGGGAGGTGCAAATCGACCTGATGATTCTTATAACCACTATGCATTCTCTATACATCTCTCGTGTATCCTCCATGCATTTTCCACGCATCTTCCATGCATCCTCAATGCATCCTCAATGCATCCTCCATGCACCCTCCATGCACCCTCCATGCATCCTCCATGCATCCTCCATGCATCCTCCATGCATCTTCCATGCATCTTCCATGCATCCTCCATGCATCCTCCATGCATCCTCCATGCATCCTCCATCATCCTCCATGCACCCTCCATGCACCCTCCATGCATCCTCCATGCATCCTCCATGCATCCTCCATGCATCCTCCATGCATCCTCCATGCATCTTCCATGCATCCTCCACGCATCCTCCATGCATCTTCCATGCATCCTCCATCATCCTCCATGCATCCTCCATCATCCTCCATGCACTCTTTCATAACTCCTCTCGCATCCATCAATCACCACCACTCCCTCCTATTAATCATCAACCTAGATTATCTTCTTTTCAATTCCTATAGTAGTTGTGTTTTTTATGTTGTTTATTAATATTACTTATTTCATGGATCTTTGTTGGTAAGTTGTGTGTCTTTCCTGGAATGTTTGGAAGTGTGGTACTAGAGAGTTTCAAAGTGTGTTTCTAAAAGGTTTCAGTATGTTTCTAGGGAGTTGAAGAGTTCGGTTCTGGAAGGTTCGAAAGAAAGTGTTCTGGGGGAGTGGGCGGGGTTTGTACGAAGGCCATGCAACCAATCACAAACAATCTTTTGCAGTTGTCACAAGGGAACACACCATGGCTTCAGTCGTTTCCCAACGATAACAACCTTCCCGACAAAAACAACAATTCTGAAAACATTAGCAACAACCACAACAACCAAAACAACATTCACCACAACAATCACCACAACAATCACTACAACAACTACCACACCAACCACCCCAACGACCATTACAACAGCCCCAACCTGCAACATACCACTAAACAAAACAAAACTAGTATTGATTTCAACCAGAAGAGAACCACCACCAAAAACAACAACACTGCCACCATCAACCACAACACTAACATCAACAACACTACCACCAACAAAAACAACACCAGCCCCAACAACAATAACAACAGCAACACAAACAACACTACTATCAATAACAAAAACATCAGCAACAGCATCATCAACAACAACATTAGCAACAACACCAACAACAACAACAATGAAAGACTCAAAAGCAATCTTCATAACGACAACAGACAACATGATGAGGGGCATTGCAACAACAGAACAAACCTCAACAAGGGTAATAAAAACCATGAAAATATCGACAACAAAAGCAACAAAGAAAACACCAACAAGGACAGCAACAAACAAAGCAATAATACAAACAATAACAAGTTCAAAAATAACATAAACAATAACAAACATACCACAAATATGAACAACGGCAACCTCACGAAAAGCGCGAGCAACATCACTAAGTCTTTTCTAGCCACTTACGTCAAGGTCAACACCACCACCACCGTCACAAGCACCCTCCACGACTTCTACGCCAGTCCCAAGGGGCACCCTAGCAACACAACGTTCACAAACAGCAACAACGACCACAACACAAACAACAGCAACAACGAAGACAACACAAACCACAGCAACAACGACCACAACACAAACAACAGCAACAACTACCACAATACAAAAAACAACAACAACGACCACAACACAAACAACAACAACAACAACGACCACAACACAAACAACAGCAGCAACAACGGCCACAACACAAACAACAACAAGGATGACCATAGAAACGACAACATAGGTGACAAAGACAAGAAGGTGCACAGCAACGAAAGCAACGAACACAACTGCAGCAGCAACACCAGCCCCAATGATAAACAAACTATTAAAGATAACGTTTTTAAAAATAGTATGAACCATAACATAAATAATAATAAATATAGTGAAAATAATAACAATAATAATAATAAAAATAAAAATAAAAATAATAATAATAATAATAATAATAATAATAATAATAATAATAATAATAATAATAATAATAATAATAATAATAATAATAATAATAATAATAATAATAATAATAATAATAATAATAATAATAATAATAATAATAATAATAATAATAATAATAATAATAATAATAATAATAATAATAATAATAATAATAGTACCAAACAAAATAATGAAATAAGTATTAACACCAACAGCAATACACAACACGAAGCGAGGCCAGATAAACTTGATACGGCAAATAATAAAGATAGTGTTACGAGTGGTGGCGGCATAAATCTGAAAGAAGAAGAAGGGGGCGGAGAGGGAAGGAATGAAGGAAGGAAGGAGGAGGATGAAATGAGGAGGATTCGGAGGGAAGAGGACATAAGGCAGAAGATGGCCCACTTGGAAATGCTGAAAAAGAGGTTTGAGGACCTGGAGTGCAGTTCGAGTTCCACGCTGGATGGGGGCGAGGAGGAGTTGAAATTGTCGAAGAGACACACCCCGCCTCTGGTTTCCAATGGAGGGACGCATGCCTTCGAAGACAGGATCTACGAAAACTTCAGAGATGGTGGAGATGATGGGAAAGATGTGTGTGGGAGGGAGGGTGTTGAAGAAGATTGCAAAAAAAGAAGAAAAAAGAAAGAAAAGGAGGAGGAGGAAGGAAAGGAGGAAGATAAAGGAGGTGTGGTGATGAGAAGCAGTGTTTACAGAAACGTGAGTGCCTCATTGTTTGACTGGCTCATTGTAAACAGTGTGTGCTCTGTTGCTGTAATTTGTTGAGGTCATTTGTACTTCGAAGCTGCCCTTTCAGTGCACTAATCCAATCTAATCGATGCATTTGTATAGCGTTTCGTGCGTGAGGATCTGAGGCTTCTTTGAACAATAAGAGCTTATTCTGTTTCTGAAACTCAATCTAAGGGAACTTTTTTTTCACTTATTTGAAGCTCCCTTTTTTCAGCACGTCCTCCTACTCATTCATCCTTCTAATCAACTCATGCCTCAGAACCGCCCCACTACCCGCTATCTGCCCGTCATCTGCATGGAGACCTTCGACCTGAGGGCCTTTCTCGAGGAGGCTGGCCACAACCTCCCTTCTCTCAGCCTTCCCAACAACCCCCCTCTAAGCCCTCCCACTAACTTCTCTACCACCCACCTGTCTCGCTTCCACGCCACCACATCGCCACCCTCCCTGGTGGTCACAGCGAAGGTTCTGGAAGGGCCTGTTAAGAAGGTATGAATTGCTTTCGAAGGAATCCATTTAGGATGATTGAAAATTAGAATATCAGTAACAATGGTTTACAAAGGGAACAATAAGATGAGTGAAACGAGAAGGAGGCTGATGCGATGGTTGGAGCAGAAGAAGGATCGTAGGATGAATGGTTGAGCAAGAAGAGAGACTGGTAGGATAAGTGGTGGAAAGAGGAATGAGCTAGTGGGATGAATGCTGAAACAAAAGGGAGATGGTGGGATGAATGGTGATGACGTTGACTTTTTGCAGGTGTTGAACCGCCTGCGCATGGTGCGGAAGCAGTGGTTGTGCTTCGACGTGACGGCAGGAGAGGTAAAAAGTTTCAAAGACGCTTCCAAGGATGTCTGCAGGCAGGCCATCCCATTCCAGGTACGCCACTCCAAGCCACTCTGAGCAACTTTGAGGCACTTCGAAATTCGAAAATTCCGCGCAGTACTTATTAATATGATGCACTTTTATTTTGCAAAAACTTCAAGAAAACGTCAATTGGTTGAAGTTTTCTCGAGTGCGCTGGGCGGGTCATTAGTGATGGCTTTCAAATGGAAATTTTTGCTGAGTTCTTGCGGTGGGGTTGTATTACTCATTCGCACCTGCTCCGAAAGGCACAAAGTGAATGATAAGACCTGCTCGCTTCGTTATCAAAGGTTCTTTTACATCGAATGCATAAACACACCCTCAAATGTACACATAGAAACACAAACATAAGCGTTGCAGATATAACAAGCCAAACACATACACACATACCTATGCAAAAAAAACACACACACACACACACACAAACATACAAATACACAAACATACAAAATACATAAACAGGAGATACAAAGTGTATATGTAGACTACCGAATCAACATCAAAAGCAACAAGGGATTTGCCTTTTGTCTCAAGACCAACAAGAAGGTAGCCACTGCATTTGCTTTATCAAACTCCACACATTGCGAATCAGCTCGATTTGAATAAGTCCAAGAAACGTAATGTTCACGCAAAAATAACTTTTCATGCTCGCCAACTGTAATTCCATTTTTTGAATTGACCCCCAACAACGCCTTCTCCACGCAAGTTGACAGTGTTGTTGGCTCCCAGTGCATCACACAGACAGATCTGGATCGATGCCCTCATGACTGGAGCACATGCCTCCCTCGACTTGTGAACAAAGTGGTGTAAAGAAAAAGTATTTTTTTAGCAACTACATGTTGATTCTACAGTCTGAACTTTTAAATATTGTTTTTTTGTGTTCTACTTGGACGGAAGGCGTTCACTTGTTCGTTCTTTATCAACTTCAGTGCCTCATGTAGCTGATTTTTATGTAAATAAAAATTTTAAAAAATGTCGGTTTTCTTAGAGAAGTGTTATTTTTTCAATGATGGAGAACAGCTTGGAGAGTTTCAAAATTTTACGCACAGAGTAAAACTTTACTAAAAGTAAAATACTAAAAAAGGGCATTTCTTTAATTGTTCAATAATAATATTCAAATTTCGAAGTTTTCATTAAAACACCGTTTTGATTTTCGGTAAAATGCTAGAAAGTTTAAGATTTAGAGTGTTGAAAGCATTGCAAGGAATTGTGATATCCAGACAGACTTTTCTGTGAAAATGAAAGATGGCACAAAAGGTGAATAGAAGAAAAAAAAGACTTGAAATTAAATATTTCTCTCAATAGTCATTCAATATAAACTATGATTTAATTATAAATTTCTGAGATTCATAAGTTTGATTCCATAGTCAATTTTTGATTTATTACAACAGACAATTGACAGTTCTTATGGTATTCTGTTATTTATTCATTTTTATAGTCATTATTTGATCAAGTCCAGACATACGGTGGAAATGTTACAAAAACGCGGTGAACAATCGAACTGAAAATGAAAAAATTAAAATATACGATAACAGAATGTTATCAGTCATGAAAGTCAGCATTGGACTCACAACAAAAAACAAAAAAAATAATTAACTCAAAAAAAATGGGCTCAACTTAAAAACGATGAACAATGAGTATTATGAGCTTATTGGGTATTGAGAAGACGAGGAAGGAATGTTTTGTCTTGGTGGGAAGAAGAAATTGTTTTGGTGTAATTGTGCGTCCGTCTTCGCATATCACGGGATGTAGACTTGACAGGTGGGAGGATCTGATGGAGTACATGGTGCGGGTTACCGGCAACCCTCGAGAACAAGCGTTCATCAAAAGATGTGATTATTTTTTATTTTAAAATTTTTTATTATTATGGTTGTTTAAAATTTTTTGTGCCATTTCCAGCGTTTGTCTGGATTTGCTTCAATAAAGATCATAAAAAAAAGAAAAGTTTATTAGATGAACCTAAAAGTTGATTATCTAGTGCTGAACATAGGCTTTAAATAAATAAGAAAAATTAATGAGTTTATTAAAAACTCTGTATTACTATATTGAAAGGAGTGTTAAAGATGTGTTCCACGAATACTTAAATGTGAATTAGTCTGTTTGTCCACTTACCTAATTTACGACGTACTTGTTCAATATGAATCACTATTAATATTGGGATAGCCAAATAAAAATAAAATTGATTAAAAATTTAATTTTTTAAAATTATTTCGTTAAACAAGCCTTCAAAGTGGTATGAGTATTGAAGAATATTGTTAATTTTTTTCTTAAACTTTATACTCGCACCCGCTACAAACTTTTTGTGAAAAGTGTTCCATCAGAATTCCTCATTTGTGTGTTCCAACACTTTTTCCACCACGCCGCCACAGATGGGGCACATGCAGTCTCTCATCACCAGCAGCCAGCTGAGGGAGCAGGCCCATCAGTTGAAGGCCACCACCCTTCTTAGCCACGCAGACTTTCTCAAGTCCATCAAAGTCCTCAACGAAATGTCTGCTTACCTAATCGTTTTCTCAATTATTTTTTATAATTATAATTATTTTACTAATAATGATAGGTCTGATTTATATTGCAAAAAGCTAAAGCACTCAAAGGCGTTTTATAATCTTTCAGAAAATAAATATTATATGTTTTTTGTTCTTGGTTGATGAGTGACAATTAGCCTATCAAGCTTTCACCACCACTTCCACCACCCTGGTCAACAGTTGTGACAGCTTGCAGGACCACAAGGGCAAGAGAATGATATTCTGTGTTAAAAAAGGTTGCAATTTTGAGTCAAATGCTACTATGCTTTCTGGTGATTATTGAATGATAAGATGAAGATAATAATAATGATGATGATGATGATGTCATTTGTTTGTGCATGCAGGGACTGATGAGATGCTGCTATGGAAGGCCTTAGTGAGGGTGCAGTGTTTCACAGTGAGTCACCTTATAGGTGTCATCATCATCATCATCATCATCATTATCATCATCATCATCATCATCATCACCATCGTAATCATCATCATAATCATCATCATCATCCTCATAATCATCACCATCATCATCATCATCATTAATCCAGGTGAGCAGCACAACAGGAAGTGTGCAATCAATCCACCTTATCAACCTCAAACAGTTCATCCACTTGTATGATGAACTCACAAAGTACCTGCAGACAAAGAACAATGAAAGTGAGGGAGTCCACTGCCAATGTCACCACCATGAATGACATTTTAACCACTCAGGTGAAAACCACTCTGATACCGCTGACCAATCAGAAGCTAGCTCTTCCCGCCCAATCACATACACTGATATGACCACGTCCACTCTCATCAAGAAGTAGGTCACTCATGGGCCTTTTGTTCCATTATGGGCTTTCCACCCCATCAACTAACCCCAAATAATTCATCAACAGGGTGAGTAGGAAACATTCTGGAAGTGAAAAGGAGGAGGAGGTGGAGAAGGAAGAAGAAGATAAGAACATGAAAGCCACCACAGCTACAACTTCAACCACCACTGAATCTTCCACTACACCCATGACAGCTACAACTTCAACCACCACAGCCACATCTTCCCCTGAGGCTACCGAGACAGCTCATATTTCCAGCAATGAATTTGTAAACCATTTCAAATAATGACAACAACTTACACAAACGCCTAACGTGCAATGCTTATGTGCTTTCAAAACACACCACCACCACAACAACGACACCACCACAGAAACACCACAACAACTACACCACCACAACAACGACAACACCACAACAACACCATCACAATAACGACATCATCACAACAACGACACCACCACCAAACCAACACCACAACAACGACACCACCACAGCAACGACACCACCAAACCAACACCACAACAATGACACCACTACAGCAACACCACAACAACGACACCACCACAACAACGACAACACCACAACAACGACACCACCACAGCAACGACACCATCACAACGACGTCACCACAGGAGAGCTGTGACGACGAGTGCATCATCTGCATGAATGCGAGGCCTCAGATCCTGCTGCCCTGCTCTCACGCCTACTGTGAGGCCTGCATCGACAAGTGGTTTGTGCTGCTGCTGCTGCTGCTGCTGATGATGATGATGATGATGATGATGATGATTATGATGATGATGATGATGATGATGATGATGATGATTATGATGATGATGATGATGATGATGATGATGATGGTGCGGATGAGAATGGGGATGACGATGATGAGATAGTGTTATGGTAATGAAACTGGGGATGAAAGAAAGATAAGAAAGTAATTAGTGATGAGAAGGCGATGTCAGAAAGATGCCGAAGATTCACTTCTTGAAATAAAATGAAATAATAACAACAATATCAATAATGACAGTAATAATATTAATAATAGTAAGAGTACGAGAACTAGCGGTAGTAGTGGTGCCATCACGCAGGCAAAAGCTACAGCAAGAGTGTCCGGTGTGCAGGACGGTGGTGAGAAGGGCTGACGAGGGCTGGGTGCTGGAGTCTGCAGAGGTGCACGACAGCGGCATGCAGTACCTCATGTCCCTGTTGCAACAAGGCCACTACGATGACGACGACGACGATGATGATGATGATGATAACGCTGTTGCTGCTTTCATGCGAGAGACTGAGGAGGAGGAAGATGATCACGACACCGATTGAATGGTTTTGTGTACAGCTTTGTATAGACTTCTTATTCCACAACGACCACTTCTCAACCATTGCCCTTCGCCCATCAACCACCTTCCCCTTGTATTCCAATTATACGATCGATTTCAAATCACGCACACGTCTGTGGCTTGTACCTGTGTGACATCATCAATCAACCAATGTGTTCCACACCATCCTCCATACGTGGTACTCGTGACACCGATTCTTCATATCTGGTGGTATTTTTAAGTTGAACATTTCAATCAGTTCAAGAGTTTTACTCATTCTCATTCGTCACTTCACTGCACCCTGATCTTTTTCGGGTTTTCTTGAGTCTTATCGAATGTTCTCGGATGTTCTCGAGTCATGGAACTTTGATCATTTCATCGGTTGGTTGATCACGATGGAGTTTTGACCGACAGTTGAGTAGAGGTTTGGTTGAAAGTGGAGGTTTGTTGTGAGTTTATTGGCTCAAGTGTCAAGTAAAATAATTTGTAGGAGCTTACACAAACAAGCTGAATTGAAAATTTGTGATACTGCTTAGGTTTTGGGGGCACGGTGGTTTGCAATTTTGATAACGTTGTGGTCCATCAAAAACTCAGCCACACCAAGTCGCCGAACAACTACGCAAGTGCGTCCTCGCTGGTCGAGGTTGTTAGGAATTTGCAGTAACTCATTGATTTGCAAGGAAACAAGGCCACTACGCAACTATGCAGTCCACTGATGATTGATTATATCTACAATTTTGTTAACCAAGTGGTGTTAGAAAAGGAAAAAACTGATCACAATGTGGCAACAACGACGATCGAGTTGCAAAAACAATGATAACAACGATGAAGTGGTAACAACAACATTGTGACGGCAAGTTGCTGAATAAAAAACCTCATGAAAATAAGGGGTGGTGATGAGCATTTCAACACTGCAATAACAAAAAAAAAAACCGACACTGTGGTGTGAACCTTCGGGGCGTGAACGACAGATGGCTGATAAAGAGGATGATATGAAGGATTTAAACGATGCAACGATAATAATTAACTTGCCACAGCACGCACTGCAACAGAGGCGCACAGGCAAACAGTAAACGAGACTTTCGGGTCGAATATCTTGACATTATGCTGGGAAATGAATATCTGCCGAATGTTGCGACGACGACAACAACATTGAAAGGTGTAGCAACCACAACATTGAGGCTGACAAGAAAAAAGCGGAAGAGCAGGCCACTAAAAGTACTCACAAAAGCAGCAGAGAATTCAATAGAGAGCTGAGGTGCCTTTGAAGGGTGTACAAAGCTTCTGGCACAAAAAATACAAAACCACAACAAGCGCAGAAGTACAAAGAAGTAGAACTAAAAGGTGAAAAGTCACTGAATAACTTTAAGACTCCAAAATGAGTCGTCTGGAGCAACGAGTACCTCACACGACTGAAGCGAATGAATGTCAAAGGTTTGACGCATGCGCGAAATAAGAGAGCTGATGCAGGCAGACTGGTCAGAGACACGGAGGTCGTTGGTGCGCATGCGCAAGCAGAAAACTGCCAAGATTCCATAAATAGCGCACGTCATTCTGCTGTATTCATTGAAATGATCCTATAATAATCTCTATAGAAACCTCACAATAACTTTACAAAAATCCTCACATAAGTTTACAATAATCCTACAAAAACGTCTAAAAGCCACAGTAATCTCTTAAGACCACGTGATTTACAAGGCCTTCCTAGCAACATTCCACATCCTTTTTCAAAAATCTAGCTTGCATAATCAAATACGGCAATATTATATAACTCAAAAAAAAAAAAAAATTCAAAAGCCAAGAATGACTTCTTATGGGATGAGGATGGTTGTGGGATAGTGATGATGAAGGCATGAGGGTGGTAGTGGGATGGTAGCGGTGGCAGAATGAGATGGTAGTGGTGGCAGAATGGGATGGCAGTGGGATCAGGAGTAGATGGTGATCACTTCCCTGCCTCCCCCCCTCACCATCAACACCCGATCTAATCCCTCCGTCAACACCTCCAGGTACTCCATGTCTGCAGTGACAATAACAATAATAATAATAATATCAATAATGATCGTTATAATTATCACTGAAAAAAATTATTCTTTTTATTGCAACGCTGCCAACGTGATAGAGCGGATGAATGGCAGATGTGTGGTGTGGAGAAGTTGGGAGAGGTTTATGGAGGTGTGAAGAGGTGTGGAGACGGTTGGAGAGGTATGGAAAGGTGTAGGGAAGCGTAGGAATATGTAGGAATGTAGAGAAGTGGAGAAGTGTAAAAAGCTGCAAGGAAAAGGACTGACAGTGTTCTTCTCCTGCCAAGGTCTTGGGAGCTCCTGGCAGGTTCAGTATCACCAACTGTGCATCATGCGACTTTTCCACTATCACCTTGGCGGTGAGGATGATGATGATTGATGATGACGATGATGATGATGATGATGATGATGATGATGATGACGATAAGGTGCTAGTTCATATGAGTATCATAAGAAGCAAGGGCATAAGGAAGGAAGAAAAGAAAGAAGAACAATGAGAAGAAAAAAAAAGTAAAGAGGGAAGAGGAATGAGAGAAAGGGAAAAAAGGGAAAGAAAGAGAGTGAAAAGAGGAAGGAAAGAAAGGGAGAAAGAAGAGGAAAAGGAAAGGAAGGAAGAGTGACTGACTTCGTTGATCCTCACGGCAGTGTCCATCCTGAGAACCTTCTGTTTTTCTCTGTGTGGTGGTTGTGCTTTCATCACTCCCTGTAGCAACAATCTCCACAACCACCCACCCACTACTACCACTTACGGCTTTATATTGAGCAGATCCTCATTGAAGTTCTTCCTTCCTTCTTCACCATTCTCCTCTGAGGCGTCTTCTTCTGTTATTTCATTCTCATCCACCACTTCACTCACTCCTGCTGCGTCGTCCATCATCTTTTGTGGCTGCAAGAAAGGATGATGATGATGATGATGATGATGATGATGATGATGATGATGATGATGATGATGATGAGGATGATGAGGATGATGATGATGATGATGATGATGATGATAATGATGATGACAACGAGAATGATGATGTCAACCATGTTGCGGAGTCTCTTCTTCTTGAGTCTGAGTTCCTTCATCATGGCAGACCTTTGTTCCATGATGAGTGCCCTTTCGTACGTGTACTCCTTGATGGCGCTGTCTGGCTGTTGTGGTGTTGTTAGTAGTGTTGTTGTGGTGTTGTTGGTAGTGTTGTAGTGTTGTTGGTGTTATTGTGGTTTTATTGGTATTGTTGTGGTTTTGTTGGTGTTGCTGTGGTTATATTGGTATTGTTGTGGTGTTGTGGTGGTACTATTGGTGTTGTAATGATTTTAATGTTATCGTGAAGTTGTTGCTGCTGTTGGTGTTATTGTGGTGTTAATGGTATTTTTGTAGTGTTGTTGGTGTTGTTTTGGTGTTGATGGTATTGTTGTGGCGTTGTTGCTCTTGTTGGGGTTGTCGTGAGATTGTTACTGTTGTTGTTGTGTTGATCTGGAATGGAGGTGGCACGACGAGAGTAGAATGAAATGGCAAGAGGAAGGTGAGTTACCATGGGAACGACGTAGACTTCGGCCTTGAGTCTGAGATGGTAGATGAAGGTCTGCAGGTCACGTTGTATTTGCTCCTTGTTGTCCTTCATCTCTGCAGGGTTAATAATCATTAAGTTTATACAAATACTCGAAAGTTATTGAAACATAAATATTAATAAATAACATATTTATAATATGTGTGCGTTTGAGGTTAATCTTCGTGAATAACTAAATCTATTGAGTCGAGTTGAATTGAATAATTAGTAAATCAGAAAAATATAGTTTAAAATGAAAAGAAGAGCTAATGAATAAGATGATAATGAAGAGAATGAAAAGTAAGGATAATAAGGAAGATGAAGATGAACAAACGTGCGACGGTGAAGATGCGCATGGAGCAGAGCCTCCACACCTTGTGCTGCAGCAGCAGGAAGGGCAGCAGCATCAAGAGACCCCCGTCGTCTGCGGAGGTAGCATACTTGAACACACAAACACACACACACACACACACACACACACACACACACACACACACACACACACACACACACACACACACACACACACACACACACACAAAGAATACTCACGCACAATCCACCACACATCGATGGTGCCGATGAGTTTGTCGGTGTTTTCGGGAAACTGGTCGATTCCCTTGGCGATCAGGGCAGCCAGCTGGGCGTTGTTGATGTTGCGGAGTGTCTCAATGAAAACCTTGAAAGACTTCTCGTCTTCGTCGTGCCTCCAGCCGTGAGGCCAGCCCAGCATCACCGTGTTGTGGGTCAAGCCACCCACCCCTGCCCCCTGTATCCTGTGTGCATGGCAGTCGATGGGTAGTGAGGTTGCGCTGGCTGTGGGACTGAGTGACACCACCACCAGCAAATGAAAGTGATAAATCTCACCTCGAAACTCTCCGGGGTTAACGTCAGTATAATACAATTCGTATTTGTAGTTGTATGTATTGTATTCATACCGCACCACCTCATCACACCATATCACACCACACCATCACACCACACCAAGCCACCACACCACCACAGGACACCACACCAAGCCATCACACCACACCACACCACAACACTCACAGGTAACAGAGCCCCTGCGTGAGCTTCTCAGACACCAAGACCTCAGCGAAGCCTCTGGTCTTCTCCTCCTTCATGTACCTGCGGAACCACAACAAACAATACAAACGCGTGTCTTTATTATATTTAAATAATGATTATTATTTTTCTAATTAATATTAATAAATTAACAATAATACTATTCATTGAGCCTCAATCCAATTGAAACTTATGAAGCGCTAAAACAAGAAACTGAGGATGAAACATTTTATTTTTAAAGATTTAAACCACCCACTCACTTGGTGATGGTTTGCTTGGCAGCCTGGGCAGAGGCGAACTTGCTGCCGTAGTCTCCTTCCACCACAGACCCCACCAGGGTGAGCCCCTTGCCTGGATCACGTGTGTGGTGTGTCACGTGGTGTGGTGTGATGTTACTGCTAAACCAGCATGCCTTATAAAACAACCCCACCACCATTTTTTATACAAAACCACCACCATTCCTTATACAACAACACCACCATTCCTTGTACAACAACACCACCATTCCTTATACAACAACACCACCATTCCTTGTACAAAACCACCACCATTCCTTGTACAACAACACCACCATTCCTTATACAACACCACCATTCCTTGTACAACAACACCACCATTCCTTGTACAACAACACCATTCCTTATACAACACCACCACCATTCCTTATACAACACCACCATTCCTTGTACAACAATACCATTCCTTATACAACAACACCACCATTCCTTGTACAACACCATCATTCCTTATACAACACCACCATTCCTTATACAACAACACCACCATTCCTTGTACAAAACCACCACCATTCCTTGTACAACAACACCACCATTCCTTATACAACACCACCATTCCTTGTACAACAACACCACCATTCCTTGTACAACAACACCATTCCTTATACAACACCACCACCATTCCTTATACAACACCACCATTCCTTGTACAACAATACCATTCCTTATACAACAACACCACCATTCCTTATACAACACCACCATTCCTTATACAACACCACCATTCCTTGTACAACAATACCATTCCTTATACAACAACACCACCATTCCTTATACAACACCACCATTCCTTGTACAACAATACCATTCCTTATACAACACCACCATTCCTTATACAACAACACCATTCCTTATACAACACCATTCTTTATACAACAACAACACCATTCCTTATACAACAACACCATTCCTTATACAACAACACCACCATTCCTTATACAACACCATTCTTTATGCAACAACAACACCATTCCTTATACAACAACACCATTCCTTATACAACAACACCACCATTCCTTATACAACAATACCATTCCTTATACAACAACACCACCATTCCTTATACAACACCATTCTTTATACAACAACAACACCATTCCTTATACAACAACACCATTCCTTATACAACAACACCACCATTCCTTATACAACAACACCACCATTCCTTATACAACAACAGCACCATTCCTTATACAACAACACCACCATTCCTTATACAACAACACCACCATTCCTTATACAACAACACCACCATTCCTTATACAACAACACCATTCCTTATACAACACCACCATTCCTTATACAACAACACCACCATTCCTTATACAACAACACCACCATTCCTTATACAACAACACCACCATTCCTTATACAACAACACCACCATTCCTTATACAACAACAGCAGCAGCACCAACCCTCCTTCAACTGGCTCGAAAAGGAGAGCATCTTGCGGTACTTAGGCTCCAGAGAGTCTTGCTTCAGCTTCAACAAGATCAGGATCTGAGGCCTCCAGTTCTTGGCGTGTGGAGGTCCTTCCTCCAGTCTGTGTGGTGTGGCGTAGTTTGGTGTGGTGTGATGGTGATGTGGTGAAGTGTGGTGTGGCGTGGTGTGATGGTGTGGTGTGATGGTGTGGTGTAGTGAGGTGTAACGTGGTGTGATGTGGGAAGGTGTGGTGTGGTGCAGGGCGGTGCGATGAAGTGCAGCACCTGAGGAGGGCAAAGCGAGCAGCACTCATGGCCAGTCCTCTGATGCCATCACCCCACTCCTTCTCGGCTCTGTCAGAGCATCAGCACGAAAGTTAACCAAAAGTTAAACAATCAACGATTATTGTAACAATTGAAATATTGAAAGGTGACGATGAAAAAATAAATGTGAAAAATATGAAAATGATGAAAAAAATGAGAGGTATGAAAAACAGAAAAGGATGAGAAGGATGGGGGGATGAGGAAAATGAAAAAGATAGGAAGAATGAGGAGGATGAAAAGGAAAAAGAGAATGAGGAGAAAGAAGATGAGAAGAATGAAGAAGATGAGGAGGAAGAAGAGGATGAGGAGTAAGAAGAGAATAATGACCGACCCCTTGTACTCGATGTACTTGTAGATGGAGGCAGCCACGACAATTGCCACCAGGGCGATGTACCAACTCATCATCATCATCAGCGTCAAACACAACACCACACCAAAGAGCGACAAACTCCTGTGAATGAAAAAAAGGAAAATAAAAAAAATGGGAAAAAAAAGATTGTGGAGGTGGCATATAATTGGTTGCCGACGAAGACAACGGACCAATGGTAGAAGCGGAAGCGAGGTCTCCAGTTGGGCGTCCTGAGAATAGTCTGGATGGCGCAGGCGAGATTCACGAAGCCGTAACACATGAGAAAGAACCTGGCGTGGTGTTACACAACATCAAAACAATAACATCAAAGACAAAAACAAAAAAAAAAAACAAAAATAACATCAAAAAGGACTACAGCAACACTCACTCAGAAATAACAGGCGATATGAAGGCGTCGATGTCTGCTATCAATATGGCCACCTCCGCTATCAGTCCTGCATTGCCAATCAACTCTCGATGTCACACACACGTACGATTAAACACACACACACACACACACACACACACACACACACACACACACACACACACACACACACACACACACACACACACACACACACACACACACACACACACACACACACACCCGTGAGAAGAAGTGCTCTAACGGGCTCTCCTTGCTTGGTGGTCTTGGAAAAGGGGTTCAGAAAGGGAATCACGTGGTCTGCTGCTATAGCCTGGAGGAGTCTCGGAGCTCCTGTGAAAGGAGGGGTGGAAAAGTGGAATGATACTGTTAAGAGGTGGAGGAGTAGATGTGATGGATGAGTGGGTGGATGAATGTGATGGATGATAAAAATATTGTAGAGATCAATTGCTGGTCCAATTCCACACCACCAAACCACACCGCACCCTGCCACACTACACCACACCCCACCACACCACACCCCACCACACCACACCACACCACACCACACCACCCCACACCACACCACACCACACTACACCACACCATACTACACCACACCACACCACAGACCGACTAGGCTCTGCAGGGCTGCTCCCACAGTGGACAAGAAGGCTCCCACGATGACGACCCAGGGAGTGGGCCATGCCAAGCTGGCCAACACGTTGTTCCCTCCTATGCTCTCTCCGTACCTGAAGTTGTGTGTGTAGTGTGGTGTGGTAAGGCGTGGCGAGGTGTGGCGTAGCGTGGCATGGTGTAGTGTGGTGTGGTGTAGTGTGGTGTAGTGTGGTGTGGTGTAGTGTGGTCTGGCGAGGTGTGGTGTAGTGTGGTGTGGTGTAGTGTGGTGTGGTCTGGCGTGGTGTGGTGTAGTGTGATGTGGCGTGGTGAGAAAATAGCACCAGACTTGTCTCTGAGCAGTTGTCCTTCTACACAGCCAGCAATCAAGAAGACGCTGGTGAAGTCTTGAGGGGCAAGTCAAGGAGGAAACTGGGATGGAACTACCGACGTTCCATTGGTGTTTGTGACAAACACGCACACGCACACGCACACACACACACACACACACACACACACACACACACACACACACACACACACACACACGCACACACACTCACACAAACACACATACAAAAGGATACACATGACGGAGACAGAGCCGATGGCAGCGAGGGTTCCTTTGGGGATGGACTTCTGAGCATCAAGCAGGTCGCCCGACCTGTTGGAGCCCGACATAAAGCCTGAAGGTGGTGGTGGCATAATAATAATAAAAATAAATAATAATAATAATAATAATAAAATAATATGAATGCGAATATAATTGTGAATTAAAAGATCGATTGGAAGGGGGTTTGAAGAGAGCGTGAGAAAGAGTGACCAGTGACTGCGGGGAAGATGATGGAGATGAGGATGAGGAAGTTGGAAGAGATGTCTGATAGAACGTCGCCTTTAGACTTGTCGCCCTCCACCTTCTCTCCTATTCGGTCCCCTTTGGCGGAGTATCTAGAGAAGGTGCTATCTGTGGAGGTGGTTGAAGGGGGTTGGAGGTGGTTGAAGAGGGTTGAAGAGGGTTGGAGGGGGTTGGAGGTGGTTGAAAAGGGTTGAATGGGGTTGTAGGTGGTTGGAGGTGGTTGGAGGAGCTTGGAGGTGGTTGGATGTGGTTGGAAGAGGTTGAAAGTGGTTGGAAGTTGTTGGAGGGGATTGGAAGTGGTTGGAGGTGGTTGGAGGTGGTTGGAGGGGGTTGGAGGGAAGTGAAAGTAGTTGAAGGGAGTTGGAGGGAATTGGAGAGGGCTGGAAAAGGTTGAAAAGAGTTGGAGGAGGTTGAAGGAGGTTTAAGGAGGTTGGAAGTGGTTGAAGGAGGTCCGAGGAACGACATGAAGGACGGAAGATGGTAGGATGGCTAGATAATTAATGATAGAGATATCAGATGATGAGTTGTTGGGATAACAAAAACAAAATATAATGGGATGAGAAGGAATGATAGGGTGAGAAAGGACGGTGGGTGAAAAAAAATGGTGGCAAAGATGATAGAAGGATGAAAAAAAAAGATGATGAAGGAGAGAAAAATGAAAAAGAAGAGGAAGGTGATGAGGAAGAAGATGAAGAAGAAGAGGATGAAGAGGAGGAAGATGGTTACTTTTGAAGACGTTGCTGAACAGGCCGGGGATGCCAGGCTTGATGAGCACGGGGTGCTCCTTGAAGTACTTACAGTCCTCAGTCTCACTGTCGGTCTTGTTGTGGCCACAGTAGAGAACGTACAAGTGGCTGTCAATGGAAGTGTTCTTGTGACAGTGCTCCAGTGGCACCACCGCCTGCGACATCAACCGCTCCCCCACCATGCAGATTCTGTCAATCATCGGGTGGTATCGTTTGGTAGTTCCTTTAGGTTACGTGCAGCTCAAGCCTCAACCTCCATTGAAAAGTTTGACGCCTCAGTTTCTTGCTTTGGCGCTTTACAAACTTAATTTAGAATTATTATTTTTATTATTATTGGAAGTTTTTGAGATAGTATGTTGCTAGTGGAGGTTGTTAGCACAGCACCTTGGTCCCCTGGAGGGATTAGCGACGAAGAAACCGATGTAGATGGAGATGATCGAGAGAATGACGCAAAAGAGAGCCAAAATAGAGATTTTTGACACGAATCTGTTTGTGTGTGTGTGTGTGTGTGTGTGTGTTTGTGTGTGTGTGTCTGTGTGTGTGTGTGTGTGTGTGTGTGTGTGTGTGTGTGTGTGTGTGTGTGTGTGTGTGTGTGTGTGTATGTGTGCGTGTGTTTGTGTGGTGGTGCAGTAGCTCACTTGACTCCAATGAGGACCCAGAGGAGCATGATGAAGAAGAGGAGAGAGCCATAGAGACGGTAGTTGTTGAGGGCATTGGAGGGATCGCTCATGGGCCTCACAATGGCCGCTTGAGGCAGCATGAATTGCTGGGTGGTGGTAGCGATAGTTGTGAATGGAAAATTTCGGAAAAAATTGGTAGCTAGATTTGAGGCTTATAACATTTTCTTTCACTCTACCATCTATACCTACCCTCACCATTCCACCCACCCTCACCAATCCACCCACCAAGAATATTTCGACAGCGCCTACGATATAAAGGGAGGCTGCAAAGGTGGTTCCCAAGTAGAAGAGCACCCCCACAGCCCCTCCAAATTCAGGCCCAAGAGCTCTTGAGATCATGAAGTATGAACCACCTCCTGCCACCACCCCATTGGTTGCTATGGCGCTCATGGAGATGGAGGTGACGATGGCCTGATTGAATATTAATTTACGTGTTGAAGCCATTTCAACATTGATTCACTTCGAAATTGTCAACTTGTGATTTTGAAAAACGGAAGGTGAGACGCACGCAAACACAGCACAAGAGAACTATTACGAGGGCTTCTACCCAGCCTGCTGTGCCGATGAGCCAAGCGTACCTGGTGGTGTTGTGGAAGAGATGAGGTCGATGTTAAAGTTCATGGAAAAGCAGACTACATAGAATTAGCGTTAAACACTTGGATATTGTTGCCATAGGTATGAATAGTGATGATGGCTTGCAGTCACCTGATGAAGAAGATGATCCCAAAGATGTTCTGGATGCATGGGAAGTACACCCCCATTATTGTTCCTAGCTTGGTGCTCTGTGGTGTGGTGTGTGTGTTTACGTGGTTTGGTATAGTTTATGTATATGTGGTATTGACGCATATGATGTGGTATAAACCATTATTAAGACTCAATACACTCACTCGCATGAAGATTTGGTTTCGTTCCTTCTTGGCCTGGTCCACATCATCCTCACTCACCTGAAACATCACTCCACCATCATAATTGGCCAGGCGGTTGATGACAGTTGCTACGAAAGGTCGTTGGTGGGCTTCTTCCTATGGAAAAAAATGTTATGTGAACATCATAATAGCCTTTGTGAAAGTTGAATGAAAGGGGTATCTTGAGAAAATGTTGAAGAACCTCAAAGAGAGCCAGGTTCTTATCACTGCTTTTGTCGAGGTCCACTAGATTAGCTTTATCATGCTCCTCCATGCCTACACTACTCTCTGAAACAAGTAAAAAAAAAAGAATAATAGATTATAAAAACAAAAAATGTTGTTATCGATTTTGAAGTTCGTTTATGATTTTCATTGAAAAACAAAATGCAAAAAAATCTTCAAAAAAGTATTTATTAAAAAAAACAATCAAAATACCCATCTAGATTATCGTGAAAAATTAACAAAACAGATCTTTGAATTGAGTTGTATGAAGAGTTTATTAATATTGATCTTAACCTACCCCGACTGAAGCCGTGGTTCATATGGATGGCGGAGTTGGGTGTGGTTCCATAATCAACTTGACTACTAGTAGCTTGATGATCGGATGTAATTATTTCTTTTTTCTCTGGTTCAGACATATTCATATTTTGAGACAAAAATTATACAATTCCGAGGTTTTTATATTAAATGCTGGCCATTTAAATCTATTCCTGGTAAGGCCTTTGCGTAAATCACTGTTATCTATATATTTTTTCACTTTTGATTAGTAAACTTTTTTAACAATCATTAAAACATTTTTTCTATTTTATGAGTTTTTGAATTTCATCTTTAGAGTTAATCATTAACTTCATCTTTTTTTTAAATACAAAACTTTAAGAGTTGTTAGTATTATCATTGTGTTTTTCTTTTTCCTTCTCTACGTTGTAAACATGGTTGGTGGAACTCAATCTAAATTAATCCCGTTGTTTGAAAATTAATAATAAAGAACAGACATATTTTCATTCATTTTATTATTCATGAACCATGTTTTGTCATTAATTTCTTTTCAATCTGTATTTTGTGTACTTGTTAACTATACTGCAGACTTCCAAGGTAAAAAAGTGCCGTAAGTTGAGAGGTCATGTCAGCCATGGCCACGGTCGTATTGGTAAACACAGAAAGCACCCTGGAGGTAGAGGAAATGCCGGAGGACAACATCACCACAGGATTCACTTTGACAAATAGTATGTATAAATATTAATTTGTTCTTTACTTTGTTTTCGTATCCTGATGCGTTCACTTTTCGTTAACTTCTCCTTTTTAGCCATTCATATTTTAAGTTCTTTTTCAAATCAATAGTTATATATTTCTGTTATAAAAAAAAAGATCTCAAGTGTTCTATAGTTCTATTCTCAATTATACAATTATATGAATATTTTCTCTAAATAAAATTGAAGTTAAAATTCTATCGCTTCTTTACCATCTTTTCAGCCATCCTGGTTACTTCGGTAAGGTTGGTATGAGGCACTACCATCTAACCAAGCAAAAGTACTTCTGTCCCACCATCAATGTTGACAAACTGTGGTCCCTGGTTTCAGAGCGAACAAGGGAACAGTACAGCAAGAAGACTGAGGTGGCTCCAGTCATTGACTGCGTCAAAGCTGTAAGTCATTCCAAATCTACCATTCAATTGCTTTCAATGAAGACAACTTGCCTTTGAGCAATTCATAACACTTGTAATAATGCAAAATTCAAGATTGATTGCATCAGACATTTCTCTTGCAGGGATACTACAAGGTGCTCGGCAAGGGGCACCTCCCCAAACAGCCTGTGATTGTCAAGGCCAAGTTCTTCAGCAAATCAGCAGAAGACCAAATCAAGAAAGTTGGAGGAGCATGTGTGCTTGTAGCCTAGAACTACTAGGCCTGGACTGTCTTGTTTGGAAGAATAAAATATCAAAATTCACGTGTGACTTGTTATCAGATGAGTGAAAGAAACGATGTTTTTAGATTTATGGGTACGCAAAATGGGGCGTGCATGGCGTACTTCCTGAGTAAAATGGTGACCAGAGATGTTATGATTGAATGTCAAAGGTGGAAAGGTTTATTTGAATTAAGATGGCAATGCATGAGGTTTCAAAGTAACAAGTCTAGCTACCATTTCATCTCAGGATCTGTAAAATTTAGTTAAATAAGTTAAAAGACAATTACATGGAGCAACATTTTACGCGGCAAATACAAGACACTAAAGTTCTGCCTGAGGCCGTTACTTTTCCTTGTCCTTTGGCTCTTCCACCTCCTCATACACCTCTTCTTCATCTTTAGTGCCACCTGCTTCTTCGCCTTCTCCCTCCTCCGTGTCTTTTGCATCTTTGGCGTTAGGCACCCACAGACCTGAGTCAACACATCGCTGTATGTGGTACTCAGCATCCTCCTTACTCAGCTTCAGAACGGCCTCTTGCAGCATGCCAATGTCCTTCTTCTCAAAGCACTCCTTCAACACCTTCATGGGGTCAATGGTGGTCTAACTAAACATTCATTCAGCCTGCAACCCTATTCATGTGCTGCCTGTTTTCTAGGGTTTTCCATAGCAAAAAGTAGGCACTGGTTGATGGCACACTAGGCTCCTATCAACTTTACAAAAAAAGACACCACAATAATTTTCATCACAAACATCATCATCACCACCACTATCATCTTCATTCCGCCATCATGATCATCACGATCATGAACATCACCATCATCACCACTCACGGGGGGCAGGCTTTCAAACACTTCAACGGGGTCAAGGCCTCCAGGTCCCAGACGTTTCTGTCTTTCCTCCTGTTGCAAAGTCACTATGGTAACAAGTGTGTCTCATCACAAACTTCAGCAATCAATCGCATCATTCGTAAAATACCTCAACAATTTATAGGTTGATAATGCTGTTCATGATACTATCTCAAAACGTTCATCAGCATTAAATTTAACTATTTATTTGTTTTATCTCAAGCGCTCATCCCCAGCCACCTCCTCGACTTTCTGCATAGCCTCCTCAATCTTAGCCTCAGCCCTTTTTTTGACGCGGTGTTTGAAGGCGTCCAACTCGTCGTTGAAGCCTGCTGTGTACTGCTTCTCCGCCAATTTTATCCTGCCATGCAGTTGGTGTTTGTGGAATCTGGTGTTACTACTTTGTTCTTGCAGATAATTTCATCATTCTGTCATTATTTTTTTTAAAGGCTGGTGGAAAATTATTCAGAATGTTGTCGGGACACCTGGAGAAGAAGGCGCGGACACATCCTCGAGGGTCCACATCGAGTGACTTGGCAAGCTCGAGAATGAACTGCATGACGATGGTCTGGTGCGCCACGTGGTTCATCAACTCATGCTTCTGTGTAGGGTAAACACACTCTTTTACAACTCTCTCATCAACAACCAACCCTCGAACTCCTCCACCACACGAGCACCACCCCTCACCTCCTCAACCTCCAGGTTGATGCACCAGATAACCAGGTAGTTGGCGGTCTCCTCGCACACCAGTTGCGGGTGTTGTGTCAGGAACTCCTGCGAGTCCTCGTAGCGCTTCATCATGCCTGCAACCACACATCACTACATCACTCATCATCACTACATCAATCTTCATTCTACATTCCACTCCAATCTTCACTTCACATTCCACCAAATATTCGTAGTGACAACCTAGTCCTAGGTCATAACATAATTTAGCCGCTAGGAGATAGTGATCATGAACTAAAATATTCAATACTCACCAAACTTCTTCATGAGTGACTCGTTTTCGTTTGTGAATGTTCTCTGAATGAGGTGGTTAATGGTTGTTTGGTGCAGTGGTATGATTCTTTGGTGCAGTGGTGTGGTTGTTTGGTGTGGTGGTGTGGTTGTTGGGTGTGGTGGTGTGGTTGTTTGGTGTGGTGGTGTGGTTGTTTGGCACGGTGGTGTTGAAATCTTTAAGCACCCACCTGCCGTTCCATCTTCTCATCCTCTGTCAAGTTGTCCTTCTTTCTTGGCTCATCTTTGTTGATTATCTAAAAATTTTCATTCATAATCACTGAGCTAATCATGTTCTACAGAAGCCCAACTCAATACAGAGAAAAAAAAATGGAGTGACAGATGGCACAAAGACAGTCACTTACTGTTTTGCTCTTGCCTTCCTTGCAGATGGTGTCCACATTGAGTGGAGTCAACTGTGAAATGTTTTATACCAAACAAAGGTTGCTTTTTTGAAATTTCACATTATAGTCTATAATGTATAATTCCAAAAAGCTTATCAATAACTGGAAGTGAAGAATGTGAGATGAATGGATGAAACTGAAGAACCTTTTCCTTCTTGAGCAGCTCCTCTTCCTTCTCCTGCCACTGCTGCTGCTGCTTCTGCAACTCATCCACCTCCAACTGCAGCTTCGAGAGGTCCCCATCCAGAGGCTGCATGTTAATCATGAACTTCATCAGCGCTATTGTTCCATGCATACTTATGTATAGGTTTATGTGAATAAAAAAAAATGGGTCATTCAAGTTTAGCATCAGAACCTGGTTGTCCTTTTCAGCCTTTTTGAGCTTGCTCTTCAGGGCAGCCAGTTTTTGCTGGTTGCTGTGTGATTACCATGACATTAACTGCGACAATGCTAACAACTTCAATTAGCGAAACAAATGCCAAAACAAAAACCTACTCCATTTTCCCTTTTTCAAATTCTTCTTTTTCTTGTTTGGCCTTCTCCATGCGCTCGAGACGGGCTTGGTGTCTCCAGCGGAAGAGAGAGGGAGTGTCGATGTTGGGGTGAGTGTCGTCCTCATCGTCGGATATCTTCAGAACGAATAAAAATTGTACAATGTGCAAAAAATGTTTGTTGATCTTGCATAAAAACTAACTCTTTCGACTGTTGATTACAAAAACTTCATTTTTTATTCATGTTTAAATGTAGTTTATTCAATGTAATCGCCTCGATAAGTAATTGACTTTTAAAATTGCTTAAAAACTGTATATTGAGTCAATTTAAACATTTTACGTTCGTCGTTTTGAGTGTTATTAGACTTTCTAGAAGCTTCTACCAAACTTCAAAAAAGGCCGGATTTTCTAATAAAAGAAAAAAATCCTTTTTTATACAACCTCAATGTGATCCCATTTGCTGTAATTTATCCTGCTCATTTTGCCGATCTGCAAACGTTAAAATTGGAAAAAATCCACAAAGACCAAGAATAAGAAGAATTATTTTGGAGTAACTTTTACACCTTTATCAAGGGCCATGTATAAGATTTTCGAAATGCTCTTGTAAAAAATTTTTTTGAGCATAAATGTAGCATTCAAATGACTCTATGAACAAAAAAATTTTAATTATAAAATGACAAAAAACATGTAAAACAAGATAAATCAAAAAGCTATATTTATACTTATATTTGGTTCACAACACCAACCTATGCCACAATCTGTTTTTCTGCAACTATTACCTTCAGTGTTGTCTTTCACACGGCCTTAGAAAAGATGTACTGGCTACTGCTTTTCATCCTTAAAAGTTACTAAAGGTCAACATCTATGTAATTCAAATTATAAAGTTGATTTCCATTAGAAAAATGTTATTTATTAATTAAGTTTCAAGTAAACAAATTTCTGAAGTATTTAAAAAGTTTCACGCATGTTCTGTGTCCAACCATAATCACAGAAACATTTGAAGGTTGATCGAAGATGTCTAAAAAAATATCATTACTGTAATATTTTCAAAACTATCTTTTTCGCTCACGTACTGAAAACTATTGCAACACCAAGGTGGTGAGGCTCTATCAGCTGGTCAATGCAAACCACCCTACATCCCGATAAAACTTTAAAGTTTTTTTTACTTATTTTTTTGTTTATTTAAATGAAAATTGAAAAAAAAAACATTTTTTCAAAAATTCAATAATTTTTTAAAAATTAAACATTACATGGTAAGTGGAAATAGAGAGAATAATGAGAGATGTTCTATTAGGCGGATGTAAACATTTGCGTGTCTTGTTTATTTTTGGACAAGTTTTCTTATATCTATAAAGTTTTTAACAATTATTAGCCATTAGTCAATTTACAAATGTTTTTATATTACGTTTAAAAATTGCTCCCACCCGTTTTTGGAATAGCCGGACCAGCTTAGCGATGACTAAAATTTATTTAGAACTCAATTTAAAAGTGGATGAATTGGCTCTAGAGTTATAATATGTTAAATTCCTGAAATAACTTTCATTCAGATATTATACAGCTCACTAAAAAACAAAACTTGTTTTACTGTGAAACAGTAATTAGTTTAATTCATAAAGAATGATAGTCTGAAAGGAAATATGGGTGAAATTTCATTTTTTTGTATAATAAAATAAAAAAAGCCTATACTCCAAATTACTAGAATAATCAGCGCTATACAAATGCTTTGATTAGATTAGATTGAAATAGAATACTAAATTGAAAATATTGTAAATCACCAGTAAATGTTATTCAAATGCTCAGATATATTAAATCGCTTATTTTCAATTTTAAAGATTGAAATTTATGAAAATTCATCACCTCAGAAAGAGTTTTGGATGCTGAAGAAAAGGTTTTGCTGGCTCAAGGTGCACGAGAGAGGGCTGAGATTGTGGAAAAGTATGACAAGGTGCCTCTTCAATGCGTTACTGCTCATGGAACTTGTACAAAAAAATTTTTTTTTAACGAAGTAATTGTTATGTAATGAAAAAAATGTTATTTATTTTACAAAAAATTAATTTGGTAGCTTCGAGGTGGATGATTCTAGACTATCTAAGTCACTAGTGGTCAGATTCTTTGCCACTTTGAGGAGCTTTTTAGCATTCAACAAAGATCAATCTTTCTACTTTGTTTTGTGAATCAGAGTAATAAACCCATTGATGTGTTTTGTCATGCAAACACACACACACACACGAACACACACACACACACACACACACACACAGACAGACAAAAACATAGGCATAAAACATGTGTTTTTAGGTACATTTGTGCACAAAGTGTTGATGGGAGTCATTAGTTGGAAGCATTCAGAATTTTCATGTTTTTCTGATCATTCAAGAGACTGACATTTATTTTTGTTAGAACACCATGAGATTCATAAGTGGGAGTGATGACAAATATTTTTTAATGTGTGGAGGTTTGTGTGCTAAATATTACAAGTGGTGCAATAATGGCCTCTCAAACCTCCAAAAAACAAGCCATCAATCATAATAACTAAAGCTACTTAACATACCACACCACCATAACTACCACATCACCATGCTTGCTATCTCCACCACACCACTATTACCATCACACCACACCCTTGCACCATCATGCAGGGAGGGGAGGGTGTGGAGATTGACCCATGGGAGGACCCAGCCTACGAGGTGTACCATGTCACCGACCGCTATGGATTCATCCAGTTGGTGCTGGTGGGGTGTGGTAGTGTGGTGTGGTGTGGTGTGGTGTAGTGTGGTTTGGTGTGGTGTGGTGTGGTATGGTGTGATGTGGTGTGGTGTGGTAGTGTGGTGTGGTGAGGTGTGGTGTGGTGTGGTGTGGTGTGGTGTGGTGTGGTTTGCTGATGATGTACACACCACTGCAGTGACAAGCCACTTCCTGTAGTTGCAAACTCTGTTGAAATGAAGGTCTGTTTGTAGCTGTGTCCTTGTGCTTTCTGTACATATTTTTTTCATTGTGTTGCATTGATTCCTATTGTATACATTCCTTCTCACCTCCATCATTTCATAATCATTTTCCATCTCCATCTTCTTCTTCCTTCTTCCCCATTCTTATTTTCATCTTCTTCCTCTTCACCAGCAAAAGCAGTTGGAGGTGGAACGCAAGGAGAAGTGGGCCAAGATGCTCAGCAAGTGGCAACAGTGCTACGGCACCGACAAGGTTTCCATGACGTCATCTTCAAAAAAATAAACATTTATAGTAATAATTATCATAATAACAAGGAGAACTATGATAATTACAATATAAACAATAATAAAAATAGAAAACCACAATGACGCTAAAAAAAGAGCATCATCATCGTTATCAGTAATAGAAATAATAATAATAATTATTATTATTATAATATTATAATTATAATAATTATTATTATTATTATATTATAATTATAATAATTATTATTTATTTAATAATAACAATAACATAAAAATCAATATATTATTAGTAATAGTGATAAGCGCCTCACCATCACTGCAGTTCTTCAAGCGCCTCTACAAAGGGCTGCCTGAGGCGGTGAGAGGGCATGTGTGGTGCAAACTTCTCAAGATCCCCCAACTCAAGATGGAACAGAGGGGCGTCTATGAGGTGCCTATGTACTCTTCTGTGGTGCTATGGTGTAGTGTGCTACTGTGGTGTGGTGTGGTGTTGCAGTTGTTATGGTGGTGGTTGGTAACAGAACACAAACACCCCCTTCACCACCCACTGCCTTGACAGGACATGAAGCAGAAGGCTCGTCGATGGTGCACTGACATTCGACAGATCGACCTCGACGTCAACAGAACCTACCGTAACCACATCATGTTCCGCAAGCGATATGACGTCAAGTAAGTTTTTTTTTTCTTTTTTTTCTCTTTTAAACTTTTTTTTTCCTATTCTTTTCCATTCAATAATCCAAGTTTTGACTTTTATTGATTTTTATTTTCCTTCTCCTCTTCCTCCTTCTTCTCAGACAACAGTCGCTTTTCCACATCTTGGCGGCCTACTCCATGTACAACAGGGAGGTGGGCTACTGTCAGGGCATGAGTCAAATCGCTGCCATCATGCTCATGTACATGAATGAAGAGGTATTACTGCTGCTGATGATGATGACGATGATGATGATGATGATGATGATGATGATGATGATGATGATGATGATGATGATGATGATGATGATGACGATGATGATGATGGTGATGGTGATAATGATGGTGGTGGTGGTGATTGAGATAATCATTGTTGTGATGATGATGATGATGATGATGATGAGGATGATGATGATGATAATTCCAGGACGCGTTCTGGGCTCTTTCGGAACTGCTCACTGACCAAAAACACTCCATGCATGGTTTGTGCAAGTGCTTAAAGAATCAATAATAACGATAATCATAATAATAATAATAATAATAATTCTATTGTTGTTCGTTTTTATTTTCCAAATTTAATTATTATTATAGATAGCAATACCATGAATTCCACAATAGGTTGTTTTGATTAATTTCTTAATTCGGTGATTAATTGAGGATCAATCGGTTGGGTGGTTGCTGAGGTTATATGGCGTGTGCAGTGATATTTTGAGTGGATGCTCGTTGGAGCAGAACGTTGTGGACGTGTGGATGCTCACTGTTCTTTTAATGTTCCTTTTATGGCTTGTGCACTCTGAGCAATGCACACCTCGCATACCACTCCAACATTACATTTTATCGTCTCCACCACAGACACATCACCATAGACACCTCACCACAGCCACACCACCACAACCACGCCACCACAACCACGCCACCACAACCACGCCACCACAACCACGCCAAACCACAGGCTTCTTCATTCCCGGCTTTCCGAAGCTCATTCGTTTTCAAGACCACCACGACAAAATCATCAAAAAGTTCATGCCTCGACTCAAGAAACACCTTGTCAGTTCATCCTCTTTTCATTCCTCCTTCTTCTATTTTTCCTCCTTTCATTCCTCCTTCTTTCCATCTTTCTCCTTCATTCCGTCTTTCTTTTTTTATTTATATTTTATGACTTTTCTAATCATCTTTCATTCTTTCAAGCATTCTTCAACTTCCTTCTTCTTTCCATTTAATGCACTCTCACCTTCATGCATAATTCGTCTCCCACTCAACATTGCAAAGAGCAAAACTCATTACACATTACACTCTTCATAGGAATTTCTCATCATCATCCTCATCATCACCACCGCCACCACACCTCAACAGACCAAGCACGACATGTATTCCAGCATCTACACCATCAAGTGGTTCATGCAGTGCTTCCTCGATCGGGTACCAGCAATTAATCTCACTCCTATTATTATTTTATTTTTTTTAGTAGTAGTAGTAGTAGTAGTAGTAGTAGTAGTAGTAGTAGTAGTAGTAGTAGTAGTAGTAGTAGTAGTAGTAGTAGTAGTAGTAGTAGTAGTAGTAGTAGTAGTAGTAGTAGTAGTAGTAGTAGTAGTAGTAGTAGTAGTAGTAGTAGTAGTAGTAGTAGTAGTAGTAGTAGTAGTAGTAGTAGTAGTAGTAGTAGTAGTAGTAGTAGTAGTAGTAGTAGTAGTAGTAGTAGTAGTAGTAGTAGTAGTAGTAGTAGTAGTAGTAGTAGTAGTAGTAGTAGTAGTAGTAGTAGTAGTAGTAGTAGTAGTAGTAGTAGTAGTAGTAGTAGTAGTAGTAGTAGTAGTAGTAGTAGTAGTAGTAGTGGTAGTAGTAGTAGTAGTAGTAGTAGTAGTAGTAGTAGTAGTAGTAGTAGTAGTAGTAGTATGGTGTTGGAAAATCTTTAGGATGTTAGTTGATGGTATAATTCTTCTGATCATCCTCACCATCATCATTCTCATCATCATCATTTTCACCATCATCATCACTATCATCATCCTCATCATCCCCATCATTATCGTTTTCATCATCATCTTCGTCACCACCTCCCAGGTGCCCTTCCCAATGGCCATGCGGCTGTGGGACGTGTACATGTACGAGGGCGAGCGACTGCTGGTTGCCATGGCGTACAACGTCCTCAAGATGCACAAGAGTACCTTCCTCCTCATGCCATCATCATCATCATCATCATCATCATCATCATCATCATCATCATCATCATCATCATCATCATCATCATCATCATCATCATCATCATCATCATCATCATCATCATCATCACCTACATCTTCATCATCAGTATTATTATTATTATTATTATTATTATTATTATTTTTATTATTATTATTATTATTATTATTATTATTGTTGTTGTTGTTGTTTCTGAAATTATTGTCATTATTACTATTATGAATTATTTTGATTTTTTTAAACTACACCACACCACACCACAGGACGTCTGATGCGCATGGACATGGACCAGCTGATGGTGTTCTTCCAGTCAGGCCTGGCTGAGGACTTTGGCCACAGTGGAAACAAGATCATCGAGTCGCTTATCACGTGTGCTGAGGAGCTCAGAAAGGTGCAACAAGACTTTTGTGGTGTTGTGGTGCCATGGCGTGGTGTGGTGCTGTGGTGCCGTGGCGTGGTGTGGTGGTGTGGTGCTTTGTTGCTATGGCTTCGTTTAGTGATGTAGTGTAGTGCGGCGATGTGGTGTAAAATTGTTTCAAGTTTTCAATCATACCTTTTCACCACCACACTGGCCACCCTCCAGAGCAAAATGGACCTCCCCCCTCCTGCCACTGTCAATGAAAGACCCACCAAGCCATTTGGTTATTTCGAGGTGCCCAACATAGAAGAGATCCTCACCAAGTGAGCTCGATGCTTCCCCCCATGCACCACCACATGCACCACCACATGCATTACCACATGCACCACCACATGCACCACCACATGCACCACCACATGCAACACCACATGCACCACCACATGCAACACCGCATGCACCACCGCATGCACCATCACATGCACTATCTCACTGACCATCGGTCATTCCTATGACGCATCAATAAAAAACCACTGATTTTAAGTTCATAACTCTTAAAACAATATGGAGCAACAAGCCAATTGCTGCACCAGCAAGCCTGCATTGAATCAACGACCAACAGAAGCAACAACACACAGCATCAGAAGGGCCGACAAGCAGGCCGACACAACGCCTGCGGATGAGGGTGAGGAAGAGGAGGAAGAGAAGGACAGACCCACCATCCCTGCTGACGGGGGTCCAGAGGTAATACCAAGCAGCACTCTTAAGCGGCTGACGATGCAGAAGGCTCTGGACGACAGCTTTTCGGTGCTGGATGACACCACCACCATGGACGGTATGAGTTCTCGAGCTTCCGTCACCGACAAGTGCTCCTCCGACGTCGAGAGTGTCGACACGTCCATCGCTGGTGACTTCAAGTCTTCCCTCCTCAACCTGCCTGACAACCCTTTCGTCGTCTTTGCTGCCAACAACAAGGTGCGCACCTTGACACCCAACCAGCAACCTCCTAGTCACTACACTTCCCCCCACACCTCTCCACACAACTCACCCACCTCTTTGCCCAACGAATCAAATCCCAATCCGAACTCTTCGCCGGTACCATCCATTCCTAGCTTCACACCTCCTCCTCCTCCTCCATCTTCTCCTCCTTTTCCTCCTCCTCCTTCTTCTCTTCCTTTCTCTCCTCCTCCTTCTTCTATTCCTCCTTCTTCTCTTCATCCTCCTTCTCTTCCTTATTCTTCTCTTCCTTCTTCTCTTCCTTCTTCTTCTTCCTCTCAGCCATCCAGACTTTCCTCTCGGGAAGCAAAAGCCACCACGTCAGACGCCAAAGCTGCGTTCTTGTCCACGCCTCCCGTCACCATTACCTACAAGCCTCTCCCCAACCACCCCCTTTTCCAGAAGTCCATTTCTCCATCTACACCATCCGTCTCCACTCCCACCAAGATGAACTGCGTGTCTCGCCACTCTTTCTTTCAAAGGGAGGTGTGCAGGAGCGACGGCAGACTGCTGAACAAGCACCAGCTGGAGCGGCAGTCGGACCCTGCTGTGGAGGAGCTGGCCAGGGAGTTGCAGAGACTGAGCACGACCTCTCAAGGGGGTCTTGTGAGGCCTCAAAGTGCTCGTCTGCAGGACCCGTCTGCCAAGCAGTTTTTCACAGAACCTTCTCCGCAAACCCCCTTCACGCAGTCACCTGACAAACTCCCTAAACAGCAGCTGCAACATCAGCCAACGCATCAGTCACTGCAATCACCGCCTTTGTTACTGCAACAACCAGCTCTGCAGCTGTTGCAAGAGCCACAACTACCACCACCACAACCGCCAGCACAGCCACTTGATGCCAACGAGTCTTGTCACAGTAACCACGTGGATGGTCATGGAGACGCCTCAAGTGGTGACGAGTCAAGGGAGACCATTTTTGAGAGCAGTCCCACCCGCACAGAGTCTCATTGCGTGGCACAGCAAGCGGAAGGTGGGGATGGCGGGGTGAGAAATGGAGGCGGAAAGGACCACTCCAGCATCGGAAACTCCACCTCCGAAGGCAACCTCAAGCCATCCCTGCTGCCTTCAAGGATTCCTCACAAGGCCTCTAAAATACCCACCTCCAAAAGCACCTCACTACGGGACAAAAGCGACCTCTCTCAAACACCCTTTTCCAAAATCAAACTGCACCCCAAAACAGGCAAGCATCAGGCCACCAACCACGTCGACAAGCCCTCAAAGATTCCTTCCGAACTCTCTTCCCACTCCGACCACTTCAGACCTGCCTTCAACAACAAGCCAACCCCCGAGGTAAAGAACACTTTGAAACACGCTTCATCTTCCATCACGACTCCTTCAACATCATCCACCAAACCCACAAAGATCCCTCCAAAGCCACCAGCACGGACTTTCAAGAGTAGAAATGCCAACAAGACTTCTCTCAAATCTCCCCCCGTCGACCCTCCCAATACACAAGCCAAACCTAAAGCAGCCATATCAATCAGAAAACCCTCCAAAATTCCCGCTGTTCCTCTCAACAACAACACCAAGATGAACACCCCTTCGTGCGTGCTACAGCAATGACCCCGCTTGGAGCCCTCGAATTAGCAAGTGGAGCTCAGTATTGTTGAGTGGTTGCTTCGGACCATCTTTTGTTTCATTACTCTGGAACGCCTGGTGCATTTAGATTTTAAATTCGAGTTATTATTTTCGCTATTATTCAACTTTTATATAGAGATTATTTCAAGACAATATTAAAGTATTTTTGTAGTATGCCAATATATGGATTCAACTATACCCATCTTCTCTTGCCTCTGCTACCAAATGGCTTAGTCAATATTACTTTCAAAAAACTTTTTTCTTATAAAACTAAAAGTCAAAAAACTCAAAATTTGACATTAGAATGTGGGGTGTATTTCATGTTTGTGTTTTAAAAATTCAAAGCGCGAATTTTATTTAGATTTTAAGCGAAGTTAACTTTTAATCTATTTCAGATAAGTTTCTCAACGTAATTAACAGTTTTATTAAAAAAAACTCATCAAGTATTTTTTTTTGAAATTTGAATTAAGGGATAACAACAAACGTTGACTTTTCAATCATTCGTGCACAAATTGTCTATCATTTTTTGAAAAATGGAACGCGCAGTGGATGACAATCATCGGAGAAAGTGGGATGCGGAAACATATGCGAAATTGGCAAAACAACGTGAAGAGGAGGAAGAAGAAGAAGAGGTTCGAAGAGATAAAAAAGGTTTAACGGTGAAGAGGGAAACTTTAAAGCCAAGGAGTTACAAGGTAGGATCAAAAGGGGTTTTACAATAATGCATCAAGTATTGACAATTTTCATTTTTTTGCAAAAAGGTTGATTTAGATTCAAGGCTGGGCAAGTCTCAAGTCATTACCAAGACAACGCCAACAGCTCAAACAGGAGGGTGGGTCATTTTCAATTTTGAATAATTATTAAGGGACTCAGATCTTCTACACATTTCCATAATTTCAGGGTACTATTCAAATATACTCATGTTCAATCTTCACTTTTTTACTGTGTTTTCTTCTTATGGAACTCTCTTCTTTTGCTACTTCTCTACTTTTTTTTCGTAAAACTCTCAAAACTTTTTAAACAGTCCATAGCAAAGCGCTCTTGAATAGTTTAATTAGCGCTATACAAATGTTTCGATTGAATTAGATTAAATATTTAAAAAATCATAATTTGATTTGTTTTTTGTTGTGAATTCTATATCTCATTTATTCAAAAACCTACAGGTACTTTTGCAATGTTTGTGACTGCATTGTTAAAGACAGCATAAACTTCCTTGACCACATCAATGGCAAAAAACGTTAGTAGTCTTCTATAACCAACCTTCACTTACTTGATTGCTTTTGAATATCATTTTTTCGAAATTAAGATCAAAGAAATATGGGAATGTCGATGAGGGTTGAGAGGTCTACACTTGACCAGGTATGGCCTCACTTTCATGTATTTTCATCACCACCAACACTGGTGACAACCTTTCTTCCATGCCCCTCTGGAAGGTTCGGCATCGTTTGGAAGGGGGCAAGCGCAAGAAGGAAGAGGAAAAAAAGCAGTATGACTTGGATGAAAGGGTGGAAGAGATCCGAGAGGAGGTTGTTCGCAAGTTCTCTAGTACATCATCACTGAAGTTCTAAAATAACGGGTCTTAATAAAATTTCAATCCACTTTTCAACATCCACATTGCCACAATACACAACAGCGAGAGAAGCAGAAGGCGAGCAAGAAGGAGAGAAGAAGGGAGAAGCGGAGGCGGCAGGAGGAGGACCTGCAGCCTGCAGACGATGGCGTTTCTTCCATCATGGGCTTTTCCGGCTTTGGAACCAGCAGTAAGCACTGAAGCATGGTGACAAGCAAGTGTTGAGTGACGAGAAGAAAACATTTCATCACATGTCGGCTTTACCTCTCCATGATCTTTCAAGCTGGTTCCATTGTTGTTTGTCGTTTTGTCATTGTCATCATTGTATGAGGACCGTTATTATAATTATGTTTATATTCCGTGCTTTCAAAAAAAACGATGCAGCTGGAAAGCTTGCAATTCACTTTATTTGGTCTTCAAACGACACTCGAAGCAACAGGAAGTCGTTGCAGCAAAAGAGCAGGCAAGTGATGGAACAGTGACACAAAAGTCGGTTCACTACAATATTTTGCAGACTTAGCGGTAGAAGTGAATAACACGAAACTATAGCACTCTGCAGTCGGAACAGCCGATCAAAGAACAATTTTACACCATCTTAGATGACACAACAATACCAATAATTTTAAAAAATCAGGCACGGTCAGAGAGGAAAAAATTAAGTATCGTGATTCGAGCATACTCCTGTTATTGGAAGGAAACACTCTCCACTAGTTATTCGATGTTATTATAAGCTATGATTTGACTCTTTTTTTGTGTACTCCTCTGTTTGGATTCTGTAGTAAATTTCCTTTAATTGATCTTGTGCACTATATTTATTATATAGATTCTGTAGTCGATTTTTATGCCAGTTTATATGATCGCTTGTCTTTTTACCATGTTTCATTGTTCAATTTTCATTTAAAAATAAGTTTTTTAACCGTTTTAAGACGATTTTAATTTTTTTTAATTAGTAACATATTCAGCTCTTGGATAGATTTGATTCAAAAACATTCTATGAAAAACTGGAATGTTCAGCGTTAAGAAATTCTGGTCTCCAATAGCAAGTTTTATTATTATTTTATTCGATTTTTTTGTGCAGTTAAATTTTTAAGAATAAATGAAGCGCCAGAAAATTAAAGGTTGCCAAGTTACAGATGTTTATCTATTTAGTACCTTTAACTCTTACAGCTTACACCAGTTGCAGGTATCAGGTATTATTAGTAGAATGTCATCTCCAAAAGAGAGTCGACGAGAACTTCCTTCTTTGAACACTGATTATGATGAGGTCAAGGCCGCTAAGAATGCAAAAGTGCTGAATTTGTTTCATAAAAGACTTTAGAAAAGTGATGCATTTTAGTTGCCACTGAATTTAAAAGTTTTCAATGGTAATATTGAATTATAAACATGAATTTTTAGGATATATCCAGAAAAAAAAAGAAAAATCAAAAGAAAACTGTTTTTGACTCAAAGAGAGTTGCAACAAAAAAGTATACGCAAGTTGTCACTGATTGTACTTTATTTGGCAACGATTTAATTAATTTAAACAAAAATATTTGGTGTCTTTTTAGGTTAAAAATAGCTTTTTTACAATGCACGATTTTCATGAAAAAATCAACTTTACTACCAAAAAACACAAATAAAACAATGGCAGAAAAAGTGGGATAGGAAAGGTTTTGGAGAGTCTTCGAGAAGACATTGTGATTTCAGAATTACCATATGCCACCTTTCCATCCACCATAAGCACTCCTGTGATGAAGACCACTTGTGCTGGAGATCACTGCTACTTGGAAGGCCACAGTTAGACACTGGGGCATGCACAATAGACGCATGATTGAAGCTCTATAGCTGCTGATGAGTGGAGGCTGTCGATGAATAGAGGCTTTTGAATGAATGGAGACTGTTGATGAAGGAAGGCTGATGAATGAATGGTTGGGTGATGAATAGTGTGCAAACTACAACAAAACCTTTTTTCAAAAACAGAAAAATTCAAGAAGACACCAAGTGCGGAGGTGCAAGGGGGAGAGCGAGCTTCACGGCCAACACCCACCGTTAACTCCTTCAACTCCATCACCGCCCTTCACTTCCACAACGTTTTTAAAAACGTTGGTTAAGTGAAGTTTGCAAGCATATCATCAATGTATTAGTGATCTGGTAAATGAGTTGCATTTCCGAAGGGGCTTCTCATTCCATACTTAATTTGTTGATGATGTGCTGAACTAACAACCCTCATGCAGTGTTCCTTCTTCTTGAACGGCTTATTGGCGGGGATGATGGTCTGGCAGCTGGTTAGCCTGTACGTGTCTCAAAGTTCCCACCTCCACTCAGGCCTCTCCACAGCCCTCCACTGCATCTACTACTTCGCCGCTGCCACCTGTCTGGTCTCCTCGTTGCAACGGTGCCAGTTTTTTTTACTGCTTTGTTGGCAAAATCAAAATTTCAAAGTTGTCTGCTGCCTATCAGCTACCGCAAAAACAACAACATGAAAAAATTAATGAAATCATGCAACACACAGCTTCGACTACTGCCAATCTGTATGGAGCTTTCTCAAGCAAGTATTCTCCTTGCAAGCCCTCTGTCCTTTTCTCATCTTTGTCTGCCATGCCACCGGCCTCCTTGCCTCACTGGCAGCCCTCCAAGCCGACCTCACCATTGCCACTAACCACCCTGCCACCAACAATACTCACCAAGTAACTACCCATTGACGGTGATGATGAGGATGATGATGAAAATGATGATGGTGATATTGATGATGATGATAATGATGATTCAACAAATGGCACCAGGAGGGGTGGAGCAAGGCGCCATTAAGTTGGCAGCTTTTGAACATCGTCAGAACAGTGGCCGCCGTGCTGGCTTGGCTGTTGGTGGCATGGTGTCCTTTTGACGACCACTTCAGCCTCCTTCTCAAAACATTCGAAGAACAACGAGACACAAGTTTCATGACGCAAGTGACGACGGTTGGGTGACGTTTTTAAAGAAGTCAAATGTCATTTGAGGTGTGGATGATGCGTGAGGTTCCAGTGCTGCATTCAACTCCCACTTCACCTGCACTCAGTCTTCAATTTCCACTTCACCTGCACTCAGTCTTCAATTTCCACTTCACCTGCAAAAGTCGACAACTTTCAAGTCCGCCACAACATTATTAACGCTTTATTAATTTTTGATTTCGTCGCCTAAAAGCGCGTGTGAGCAGGCTTGGCAGCAGTGCACCTGTGATACAGAAGACTGCTTCCCCAGTGATCACTTGAGTCATGTTTGCCCACATCTTGTATCGGCCCTGTCATCAGTGCACACGTTACCAAACTCATTCCCACACTTGTCAATACACTCATCCTTTCATTCAAATGCTTTCTACTTTATACTATTTCAAGTTACATACACTGGTTCCTTCTCTGAGAAGTGTCACAAACTTGGATTTGAAATTGTTTATGCTGTTCATGGTACTTTGGAGAAGTTAGGGAAATGAGTGTTGTGAAAGATTCAACTAAAGGCCGACCTCGTAAAGGTAAACGTCCCGGGGAATTGGTGCCTTTATGGAAACGCCTGTGATCTGGTCTGTGTGGGAGGTTGCATGAATTTAGTTAGAGGCTTGCGCAGTGGCGCTCTACAAATAACTCTGAGAACCCAGGTGCAGAGGGCATTGCAAGTCGGGCAGGAAGGGGCTGAAGGAGTCCAGAACATCGGGACACTTGACGCGAGAAGAGTGCTCGTATATGGGCTGTTGGAAATGCTTTTCGTACGCCTTGAAGTGCATCATTACCTCGTCAAGCACCACCGCTGTGCAAGTGACAATGTTGTTGCGAGTGCTGGTGGTGATTGTGATGTTGCAGTGGGGTTATGAGGTTGGATCGGATGGTTACCTAGAATATCTATAAAATTCAAACCGGCTTCAATCTTGCATCACATGATTGGATTGTTTAGCTTTGACAAATCAGCACTAAAAAATTAATCTAGTCGACATATTTTTAAAGCCCTGATGTAAAATGTTCACGAGAGTTTGGACGTTTGTACAAAGATCATCATCTTACGTTTTCCAATGTACTCATAATGCACTGTGATCATGGAGGCCTGGTTTACGGTGCCCGGTGTGAAAGTGATGTTGAAACTTGGGGGGGTTCCTGTGTTTTCGATGGTCATGGTGGTGTGGGTGAATGGCTCATAGTAGGACGTTTATGTTTCTTTATAAGTAATTTTCCACAAAATCTAATCAACAAAATTAAATGTGAATATAATTCTATATTCCAACTGGAAAACCAACCAGGACAGTTGGTGATGTAACCAACTTGAAGCTTGCCGAAGGTTAGATTGGCTAGCGTGACGACGAACAAGATGACAAAAAAAACACTTAGCATTGTTTTTGACATCCGAATCTTCGTATTTTAGTGAGTTGTTAAGAGTTGTTGCAAAAGAAAAGATATCTTGCCTTTTGAAAGTTAATATATACGGGTCTGCCTTAATGATATTTCCGAAAAAGTTAATTATCGCGAAGAAGGATGCCTTTCATTTGATTCTCTGAAACCTCTAATTGAGAATAACTAAGATTTTTGAAGGATTCACATAATCAACGATGTTGTCATAATGATCCTTGTGATGGAACAATTATATGTAATTGTAGGCTCGTTTCAGGTTTCGTGAAAGCGTGTATGGCTGTTACTATAATTTACTTTATTTTAACTATTTTTATTTATTATTTAAAATTTAAAGTTTCAATTATTAGTTATAAATGAATTAATTCATCTGAGAGTTATAGTTTTTGCTGATTACGAAGATTTTGAAAAGATTTCAAAGAGATTACCAAATCCGCCATTTTCTCGTTTGAAATACAGAAATTGCAGTGAAATCGTCAACCAACGCCCACTTAAATATTGTTTGCCAAATAAATCAACAAAAATGAACAAGTGTTGGAAAGCATTTCAAAAAATTTTGGTATCCAGACTGACTTACTTGTGAATTTGAGAAATGGATGAGGAAAATGGTGTTGTTAAGCAAGTCTGCATCTCTTGATGAACGCTTGTTCTCAAGAGTTACCAATAACCCGCACCATGTACTTCATCAGATCCTCCCACCTGTCAAGTCTACATCCCAAGGCAAAAAATGTTCTTGACCTTTCATCAAGCTCATCTTGCAAGAATAGAACATTTTCCAATTGTTACTGGATGTGATTAAAAGGAATTGAACTAAGCGCGAATGGGTAGCTCAAGCGTGAGTTTTGAAAGTGGTAACTCAAGTAAAGACGTTCTAAAGTAACGCCGTCTAAAGTGGTTCAGTCACCTAGTAGCCAGCACCCGTTTCCACGAGAAGGTCTTTGAACGAACTGATGAAAGCCGATTTACAAATGCTTTGCTTAGATTTCAATTACAGTTACGCTT
>OX387254.1:6901578-6914078 GCA_947562095.1 Branchellion lobata | reverse complement strand
AATGAATACGAAAAAAATAGAAAAGAATAGAGGTGGAGAAAAAAGAGAAAAAAGAAGAGTAGAAAGAGAAAGAAGAGGAAGAGAAAGAGGAGGAAGAGAATGAAAAGGAAGAGAGAGAAAGGAAGAAAAGAAAATAAAAAGATTAAAAATGATAAAAAAGATTATTCGAAAAATGAGTAAATAAGATAAATGTGAAAAAAAAAGAAAAAAGAAAAAGAAATAGAATAAAAAAAAAGAAGAGGAGCAAGAGGAGAAAAAAGAGTAAAAAAATAGGATAAAGAGGGGGAAGAAGAGGATGGATAAAAGAGGATAAAAGTGAACAAAAAAAGCATTATAAAAATAAAAAGCGAAACAAAAAAGAAAAAAAAAAAAGGATGAAGATGTGGAAGACGCCTTTGAAGAAAGGGGAGTTGAGAAAAGGAAGGATTAAGTGGAGGGTGGAGAAGGTTGAAGTTTGTGGAAATTGAATGAAATAATGATAGAGTTGATGGAGACAAATGGTTTGTATTGAGAAAAATAAAATATTCCGACTATAAAAACACTCCACACAGTTTTAAATTTATAAAAACAATCTTGAAGCTTAAAAAATGAAAAAGGTCGAAATATCCAGATAGCTTGAAGCGTTAAAAACATAGACTGAAGACAAAGAAGTCAAGCCACCAGGGTTTGAGCAAGCAAAATGAGAGTGAGCTCCTCAAACCACACCAAGACATGCCACAATAAGCATTTTAAATCATAACTATTGGTGTTTTCGCTATCCCACATAGCTAATAACACACACAAACACACACACACACACACACACACACACACACACACACACACACACACACACACACACACACACACACACACACACACACAAACACACACACTCACAAACACATATACATACATATGTGTTGCGGCGATAGATTAAAAAATATAGTGAGACACGACTTTGTACACAAAACAAAATGAAGCACACAAACAAAGAAGACAAAACAAAGATACATATAGAAGTACAACTAACACTACCAACACATACACAACTTTTTTTATTTTCGACATACACAACTTCAAACAAAAGTACTGAATTAACAAATATGAAAGCATTGTTGAAAACAAAGAACCGCCATTGCACACGATTAAGGAAGGATGCAATGGAAAAGGTTGAAGAAACTAATGATGATGAAAGAACAGAGGGTGAAGGGACAAAAGTAAGTTGCTTTCTCTGAATTTTTTACAAAAACTTCAATTTGCCGTCTGCTTCGTTCGTAATCTACTTCGATTGAGTCTAAGGCAAACAAAAGAAAACTGCATTTTCTTTGGCTTTCTCTTTTGACACTTTTTTTCGCTTAAACGAATTTTGTTGTTTCTGGAATTTATTTTTGAGTTTTGCGGTCAAAAAGTTCCAATTTTTTGTAGCAATAAAAATATTAAAGAAAAAATGTATTTTGCGTATCAGATTAAAAAAGCAGTTACAGCGTAAGCCTTCAATTATCCAGCTTATGGCCGAAAAGGCCAAAAAATACCAATGAATCCGTCAGAATTTTTCAATGATAGCGTAAAAGGTTTTTTTGAAGTTCAAAAAATTGAGGTTGTTTCAATTATTTATTTTTCCGTTTTTTCCGTCATAATGTTCCTTATTTCGAAATTTGCATCAAGTGAGGGAAAATAGAGGAGAAGAAAGCACAAACAACTATTCACAAAGTAGCTTCTAAATTGATAAAAGGCGATGAAGCGTAAGAAAAGACAACAAAGCGAAAATAATACTAGCAAAAAAAAATAAGAAGAACATTTGAAAACACTAACAATAGTAATAACATTAGCTGCAAAAAACCCATGGCGACACATAAACACCAATAGTAACAACTTTAAATATGGACAACCACAGTAAAAACAACATTCAACATGAAACAAAAACACCAAAAACCTTGGTCATTTCGACGACTGAAGAACTATCGGTGATGAAGACAACGACGACGACGACGACGACGACAACGACGACGACGACGACGACGACGACGACGACGACGACGACGTTGATTGCGACGACGCAGTCAATTAATAAAATTACTGGCGTCATTATAACCACGAATTTGCGTGCGTGTTGGATGGCGGAGCGAGGAGTGTGCGAATAATTAGGAGCTTTGATTTATTTGAAGTTGTTACATGCTTATAATGGCCCAGTCAATTCTCACAGGTGCCGCTCTGAAAGTGGCATTACAGCGCATTCAACCAACACATAAAACACTTTTCGTTAACCCCACTCACTGCATCGAAATCATTGATTAAAGGTTTTCATTCAAATAAATGTTATTCAAATATTTAAAAATTTTAAGAAGTTATTTTGTTAATTTTGCAAAAAAACAGAGGATTAGTCGTTTACAGCCATTGTGCACGTACATCATTACAGTAACGCACTCGCGCGCGCAAACACACACACACACACACACACACACACACACACACACACACACACACACACACACACACACACACACACACACACACACACACACACACACACACACGCACACACACACACACACACACACACACACACACACACACACACACACACACACACACACACACACACACACACACACGCGCGCGTAAACAAATTTTAATAAGGACCTGGCTACAATGCCTTCCGTTACGAACACCAAAAAACAAACGCTTGCTTCTTTTGTACAAGGTGAAGTGTGACGCCATGCAGGAATGCAAGAGGGACGTTTAAAAAAAATTTAGCATTAAAAAGACACTCAACAAAAATAACACCAAAGCATTGGAATGGTCAGTGCTGAGGGGTCAGTATTGAGAGGTCAATATTGAGAGGTCAGTATCGAAAGGTCAGTATCGAGAGGTCAGTATCGAGAGGTCAGTATCGAGAGGTCAATGCTGAGAGGTCAGTGCTGAGAGGTCAGTATCGAGAGGTCAGTGCTGAGAGGTCAGCAGCCTTATATGCCTGCCAGCACCAAAATTATGAAAAAGAATCATTCAAAAGAGTGCCGAAACGACATTTGGTAACAAAAAGAGCTTTTTTTGGTTTATTTCGGTATTTTTGCAGTTGGCGTGACTATGGTACACACTGATCACTCGGATATCCATCTTCTCTGGAGTTTGATTACTGCAAAACAAATGGATTTCTGCCAAATCGAGACTGTTTTTATTTTGTATGACTTCAGGAGAAGAAATAGGGGAAGAAACGATGAAAACATCCCGCTCATATCTTTGAAGTTTTTTAATTAAAGCCAAAAAAAAACAAACAACAAACGAACAGATTGAACAACAGAAAATAAACAAACGAACAAACAGACAAATGAACGAACAAACAGACAAATGAATGAACAAACAGAAAAATGAACGGACAAACAAAACAATGAACGGACAAACAAAACAAGGAACGGACAAACAAAAAACCAAACGAACGAACGAACGAATGAACAAACGAACAAACAAAGTGAACAAAAAACCTCATAAAAACGACTCAAAGGGGATGAGGGTATATCAACGAAGCCCGCACAATAGTGCACTTCGCACCAACGATAAAATATAGCGGTGTTTTTAGTAAATAGTTTTTAAAAATCAAAATAATGCGTTTTTGTGAACAAAAACGCTTATTAGTATAAGCGATGGGCTGGTAAGATTTATGGAATACTTAATTTCCATTGCCACCCGAGTGGATGAACGCTTGTGCCTCCACAAGATGCATGAGGAACAATCATAACCCATTCTAGAGTGATCAAGACTGTTGTGTGGCACTGCTTTCGCACCGTTCAAAGGACCTCATTGAGAATATCATATGAATAAGCATCTTATTTGTTAAGCGCATGGCAAGCGAGGCACCAAATTATGATTTTAATGGTGCTTTTGTAGAGGTTTAGTTGCAGAGAGGTTACAGGCAACACAACAAAACGTGTCTTCATTGTCATTTGCAGGTTGAATAACACTTTGTCCTACTTCTCATCCACCCCTTCACTCTTCTCTCGTTCTTGCTGCTACCGCCACAACAAAAACTACCCCTCCCACCGCCACCAAATCATCACTTTCAACACCACCATTCTTTCCTCACCTCTTTACTACCTTCATCACAAGTGCTGTCCTTATTCTATTTAGAAGAATAATATTATCGAAACTTATATATATATATATATATATATATATATATATATATATATATATATATATATATATATATATATATATATATATATATATATATATATATATATATATATATATATATATATATATATATATATATATATATATATATATATATATATATATATATATATATATATATATATATATATATATATATATATATATATATATATATATATATATATATATATATATATATATATATATATATATATATATATATATATATATATATATATATATATGCATATATACACATATGAATGATATGAGAAGGAAATGATAAGCTAATAAGTTATATTGGTTGCTTGGTTGCGTTAAATCGTGTGAGAGATTTATCTGTCGATTTTATGATGTTTATTTAAATAACTTTAAATATTTATTCAAAATTTAGAGTTTCAAATGTTATTTCATTGAAAGATAACTTGTTCAAAATAGAGAAGAAATCTCGAAAGAGATCGTTCGATTTTCGAAATGTTCAAGGCGCTTCCATATTTTTGCACCTAAAAGAGGCAATAAGGGAGAGAAATCGCCGAGCAACGACGGCTTCTGCAACCTTTATTGCTACTTCAACATATTTCGCACACTCACTCAATAAGCAGCCCTGAATACTTCGACAAGTCATTGTTCCCATCCTCAAATCCCTTCGAACAATGAAACCGAATAGTACTAAAACTATAACTTTCTGTTAAAGGTCTTTTAAATGGTGAAGAAACAACGACAACAGTTTTTTATCTCATTTGAACAAACCATTTTATTCTTTTTTTTAAATTATTTATCACAATCCTGTTTTTCAATCACAAGATCAAACCTCTGATGGGATACTTCCCCCCTACTACCATGCTTCTCAGCTTTTGCCTCTTTGTGCCTTATTCCTTCACTTAATCCAATCGCCAGTGTCTTTCATCACTAACCTCATCAACTCATTCACTTCTTCTCTACCTTTTCCATACTTGCCAACTGTATCTCTACCCTAGGTTCTTGTGCCATATCATCAAATACATAATTTGAACGTTGCAATCTCATTCTGCTTTCATCTGCTCACTTGAAAATCTGTATGAATTTAATTATATCCGAAAGTTTATTTTTAAACAATTTTTGTTCAAGCTAATTCAAACATTCTAGTCTATCCTATAAAATCCTCACAAAAAAGTTAGTGATGTTTTCGATTCATATGGTAAAGCCAGGTGACTTGAATTAGTTGAGCTATTATTATCAACCACCCGCGAGTCTCTATCACACAACAGCGCTAAAATGTATGCTTCTTCACACTCATGTTTGACCTTTTTTCTTTAAACCTTTTCCCTCCATTCCTCGGAAGAGTTCATTGGAGCTCGCTGCTGATATTTAAGGCTGAATGTCCTTCATACCGCCACGCAACACCCTCCATTATAATACAATAAAATACAATACAATACAATAAAATACAATACAATACAATACAATAAAACAAAATAAAATAAAATAAAATAAAATAAAATAAAATACAATACAATACAATACAATACAATACAATACAATACAATACAATACAATACAATACAATACAATACAATAAAACACAATACAATACAATACAATACAATACAATATAATACAATAAAATAAAATACAATACAATACAATACAAGACAAATACAAATATTACTATAGTGGCATTAACCCCGTAGAGTTTAGAAGCCTCCATCCGTTGCAACAATAATATAGCAACGGTTCTTAAGCAACGGCTATTCGAGGAAAATTCGATTATAATTCTCAAAACTAACTGCGTAAAGATACGGCCAGCAATATGGCGCGTGAAACGGAGCAAGTATTGTGAAGCTGCTGTGAAGGAAGAAAGGTTATTGGGCGATAAACATGAAAGAAAAAATAACTCAATTCAAAAGGCAAGCAAATGTATGGCATGAAATGAAATTTTTGTTATCTATTCATGGAGATTACATAAAAACTAATGAAAATACGAAAAATGCTAGGTTAAAAATGTCTAAAAAGTGTATTAAAGTTGCTGATATTGAGTAAATGAGCAGCCGAAGATGGTAGGGAGTGTAATGATGTTGATAAGGGTATTTGATAGGAGGGAGAAAGGATGGAAGGAAGGAAATAATGAAATATCAAATAATAAAAAAAGAGAAAACCGCCCAAAGTATAGAGGAAGTCAAAAAGGATGTGAACAGGCGGAAAATGAGGTGCATGACAGGGAAATGTGCATAGCCTCCAAACAATCGGCCTCGTGAATACGGCGAAAATATGAAAAAATATGGAGTAGAGAAGAAGAAAAAAAGAAGTCGAAAAAGTAAATAAAGATGAAAACAAAGAAGAAGAAGAAGAAGAAGAAGAAGAAGAAGAAGAAGAAGAAGAAGAAGAAGAAGAAGAAGAAGAAGAAGAAGAAGAAGAAGAAGAAGAAGAAGAAGAAGAAGAAGAAGAAGAAGAAGAAGAAGAAGAAGAAGAAGAAGAAGAAGAAGAAGAAGAAGAAGAAGAAGAAGAAGAAGAAGAAGAAGAAGAAGAAGAAGAAGAAGAAGAAGAAGAAGAAGAAGAAGAAGAAGAAGAAGAAGAAGAAGAAGAAGAAGAAGAAGAAGAAGAAGAAGAAGAAGAAGAAGAAGAAGAAGAAGAAGAAGAAGAAGAAGAAGAAGAAGAAGAAGAAGAAGAAGAAGAAGAAGAAGAAGAAGAAGAAGAAGAAGAAGAAGAAGAAGAAGAAGAAAAAGAAGAAGAAGAAGAAGAAGAAGAAGAAGAAGAAGAAGAAGAAGAAGAAGAAGAAGAAGAAGAAGAAGAAGAAGAAGAAGAAGAAGAAGAATCTTTAAGGTTTTTATTATAGGAAAACGAAACTATATTTTTTGATTTGTAATTTTCCCAGTGTTTGCTTGAATTTGTTCTAATGGAGGCCATAAAATAATGAATATCATGAGTCTACATTGCAAAGTCGATGTGCAATCAGGAATGATAATGAATCAATTAGAACTGATGTGTTCAAATGCTTGTGCGCTTCACTTAAAAAACATCGAAGTTTCATCTTTTCAAACTTTAAAATTATTTCAAACTTTAAAATTATTTCAAACTTTAAAATTATTTTAAACTCTTCGCTCCTATCTAGCCACCAGTTTTCACAAAAATGCAAATAAAATTAAGAGAAATTTATAATTACCTAAAATAAAATAAAATAAAATATCGTAAATTTTTCAAAAACCCAATTAAAACAATAAAAAAGTCACTGAAAACTGTCTGCACTCGAATACTGCAAGCGGTCCAAATCGACCAACGTTCACAATACGCTGCGATGGAGGTCACAAAAGGCGATATGAAGGTTTCTAAGGATTATTGATGAAGCATAGAGTGGGACAGCTCTCTTGGCGACTAATTTGATGGCTTGACTGGATGTTATTTATTTGTCTGAAATGATTTCGAGTGGCCTGGTTGCTTCCCTCAAACAGTATTTATCAGCGCTATAAAAATTTTCTGATTTGATTAACTTTTAAACACTTTTTACAAGCGAACCCTTGTGGTTATTGGAAAAATTTTAAGTTAAAAATTATTAATATTCATAATTTAACGTGTATATATTTAATTTATAAATTTAAATATTAATTCAAATAAATATTCCGATTCAAAAATAAAAATATTTCCATTTCACTGTTATTAGTCGCACTTAAGGATGAAATTTTTTTACGGATAATATATCTTCATATAGAACAAAAACCAAACTAAATTCATCATTTGACTTTTGCAACTTGCAAGTTTAAGTTTGTAAATATTTTTGGCCTATTCTACCTCACGCCTGGAGCACGGTGCAAGAAGGTGCGTGGAGGTGTCAAAAGGGGCTGTGGATGCGGCGCAAGTTAATTGCTTGTCCGGAAAGTAAAGGTGTTTGTGTATGCTTGGGAGGTAGAGAGGGGGTAGCAATGGTTGGAGGTGACATATGGAAAGACGAAAAGTAGCAAAAAAACTTGAAAGTTTGAAAAAGCTAAATTTGAAAGTTATGCACAATTAAAAATGCAATCTAATTCAACATCACCGTTACCATCTTCAACACCTTTCACATGGCGTGAGGAAAGCTTCTCTCACAAAATTCCATTTCGGAAAAAAATACTTCTCTGTTTTTTCACTTTTAAACTGTTACTGAAGCGCTTCACAAGTGGAGATTCTGACTTAATCTGCGTCACTTTCTTTTTTTTCGAAACTACACAGCATTGTGGAATTGAGATTTTAAAGAGGGTTATTTTCGTTTTTTAAAGAACTACGTTGTGAGGCTTCAATTTTCGGCGTTTGATTTTTTAGAAATTTGCGTAAGAGGCGCTATACAATTGCGTTAATAAGGTCAGATGTGAGAGTAGGAAGTGAGATTGGCAAGAAGAGATGATTGCGAGCATAACTTACTGGTCATTAGACTAGAAGACAACAGTAAGATATACAAAAAATTATAATTTTTTGGAATTTATTCATTTGTTGTGGTTTTCGTCGCAGTAAATGTTAATGTCGGCGTTGTTTGAGTTGTTGTTGGCGTTGTTTTCGTATTGTTAGTGGTATGATAGTAAAATTGCCTCAAGCTGTAGGACAGCAAGAAGATGAGTGAAGGGTATAAAGGAAGGTGTTGAAAGTTATGAATTCAAACGGCCGTTGAAATGGAAGAATGTTGAAACGACAAACACGCGTTCAAAAATTTAAAACGCAATATTCAAAAATGCAAATTTGAAGAGCATTTTAACGAGCAATTTTAAGTGATGGAAAGTGTGTTTGTTTTCAAATGGCCATTTAGAGGTTACATATAAACCATTACAACACACTCGGGGATAAATTGTAACGTAGGTTGGAAAAGCTGGAAGCCAGGAAGATTTATCATGGCGTTTTCTTATTTTTGAAATTTCTTAAAAACATCAAAAACGTGAAACTTAAATAATTAATTTTCAAACTTTTTGACAGTTTTTCAGTTTACAAAGAACGCAATAAATTATTTTTTCACTTTTTTGTTGTTGTTCAAGTGAGAATTTTCGAAGAAACACACACACTCCGGTGTATCAAAGGTGGTCAGAGTGCTTTGGAAGATATAACGTCGTAAGATCATGTTATTCATATTTAAACGCCTTACAATCTATCAAAATGAAAATAAAATTTCACCAGCGTATGCTTACTCTTCAGCTCGTCAATTAAAGCCTTTCTTTTGCTCAAGTTTGATGTTTTTCCATGATCCCTCGCACTCAAAAGGAAAGATGCATGAAAGGTTGAAAGATTATTTTTACTGTTTTGCCATGTCTTTTTTTGCTTGTATTTGTCCCCGCTCCTCCCTTCGACCGCTGTCTTTTGTATATTTTTACCAATTGATCTCTCCACTCTTCCACCACTCCACTCCTTCACCACTCCACCCCTCCACCACTCCACTCTTTCACCACTCCACTCCTCCACCACTCCAATCCTCCATCACTCTACTCCTCCACCACACCACTCCTCCACCACACCACTCCTCCACCACTCCACCCTTTTACCACTCCACTCTTCCACCACTCCACTCCTCCACCACTACACTCCTCCACCACTCCACTCCTCCACCACTCCACTCCTCCACCACTCCAATCCTCCATCACTCCAATTCTCCACCACTCCACTCTTTCACCACTCCACTCCTCCGCCACTTCACTCCTCCACCACTCCACTTTTCCACCACTCCACTTCTCTACCACTCCACTTCTCCACCACTCCACTCTCCCATCACTCCACTCCTCCACCAGTCCACTACGAATACGTAGCCTTTCCAATGCAAGTTTAATAAACATTATACAATCCACAAAACAAATCACATTTCTGGGTAAACACTCAAGAAGATTGAAACCCGTTTCTTCACTTTTCCACAAACGCCTGAAACCACAAGCAAACTTGAGGTTTCCACTACGCACAACCTACACAAAAAGCTTCGGGGCGCCAAAGTCACGCAAGCTGATTGGTTATTTGATATATGACGTCATAACTTAACCTCTGTCTCTCATTGTGGTGGCGTGTAAGGTGGAAAAAAGGAAGGGTTTGTGAGTCGGGCGACTGCTTGGTATGATTGATGCGGGCGCTGTGGTGCTCTGGCAGGTGCCTGAATGATGTTCCCAAGATTCAGTTTGTCATCTTGATGCCTCTCATGCAGCGAGAGTGCGAGAGAATGCAGAGAGGTTGGAAAGACATTATATTCTACTACCCGATCAAACCTCGTTGCTGTCGATTAACCTTCTGTCAACTAAGCCTGGCAAAGTTTTTGGGAGAATTATGGGCTTCTTTACACGACCTAGCCGTGCATATATTAAAACGTTCCTTGCATGGTCATTATCTCAATAAAAAATCCTTTTCATCCAGAGTAATTGTCAATGCGATCTTGTGTGACGGATAAGCAATGGGATTTGGGTTGGACAAATTGACAGTCTTTTTGGAGCTCAAGCTCATTCAATAACCTTTAATAAAGGCTCAGCCAGACTACAATGCCCTGCAAAGGGAGCTAACGAAGAACCTACATTGGGCCCTAGAGTAACTCAATATCTCAACAAAAGTAACTTTACCATAAAACTATGCGAAAAATCCTTTTTAAAAAAATAACTTAACATCAAAAAGATAAAATTAGTATTTTAAAAGTATTTTTAACATCAAAAGATACAATAAAATTTTTATAATATATTTTTAACATCAAAATACACTGTCGAATCATACGAGCTTCTTCTCGTACTAACCTTCGTATTTTAAATTACGACGTACATATTTCAAGTTTTTATGCGTAAAAAAAGTCGTGATTGTAAAAAGTAAGCGTGGGCGAGTAGGAGAGGCTTTGATGGTCGGCAAGGTAGCGAGTGGTGTATAATCTCTCCAAGTCATTTCACACCCCCAATGACCCTTTGCATCATCCTTAATGGCAACAGCCAGCAACACATCATCGCACTTTGGAGATCCTTAATGATCACCCCTGTCCTTTGGTGTCATTTGTTTCACGCGTTCCAACTGTATCGGTGGTTGCTTCGAATATGGTGCGCTATACAAATAGGTTGGTTGGGTCACAGTAGATTACTTTGAGCCAATTACGTTCTATAATGGCCTAACTCAATACCTGGAAGAAAAAGATTTGATAATCTATACAGCTGCTTCCAAGCTGCTTCTTCCCACTCATTCACAACCAACCTCATTTCGCTTCATTTTAAATTTTATATTACAGTAATGATGCCCCGTGAGACGAGTCTGTTAATCTTCGTCACCCTTATTCTCACTGCAAGTCACCAGGCTTCAAAGGCTTGTGTTGCAGTGGGTGCAAGAAACCATATAAAGCATACTGAAACTCCTGTAAGCTTGCTGTGCTAAAGTAACAAAGGCAGCCGTCGTAAAACAACAATGCCTCTTGCTTTACTTTGAGCATTAATCTCAAAAATAAAACGAAAAAACCAGCGCTTCAATTTTTTGAACAAGTAAATCTTTTCCCGTCGCTTTAGAGGCGCTATAAGCGACCTTGTTGGCGGCTCTGATGAAAGCGCCATCTTGCTTGAGTTTTTGAAAATTATTCGCTTATTCTTAGAACAAAAAAACATCCATCTTGCTTCTCTTTTACTCCGAGCGATCATTTATGTACCAGAGCTTGCTTCATTGCAGCGGACAGCTTGCCAAGCAGAAGATAAGCTTTTCAAAGCCAATAGAGCTTATTCATGTTTTCCTCTCCATCAACAGGCCAAAACCATCGGGACAACCACCAACGCAAAGTGATGTGAAGAAGTTGAGAAGCTCAAGGTGACATGGGAGGCAGAAACAGCCGGTAATTTAAAAGTTAGCTCGAGTCACTAAACACAGCAATGACATCAGTTTCGGCATGGTTGCCTTTCGTGAGAGCAACGGCGGTGGGTTGGGTGCCCTTGTCCAGGAAGCCCATGCCTGCGCCCTTCGTAGACCAAAGCAAGGGTTCTTCCGACTCAAAACTCGTCATCAACGTTAGCGGCTTCCACTTTGAAACGTGGAAGCACACGGTCGAAAGGTTCCCTGACACACTGCTTGGCTCCGATGAGAAAGAATATTTTTATGACCCGCTCAATCAGGAATATTTCTTCGACAGAAATCCCGATCTGTTCAGGTTTGAAAAGTTACTTTTTTGTTTAAATAAAGCTTCTTGTAATATTTACCAATTATCGTTTTGAACAAAAACTTCAAATGAAATTGTTTAGAGCCACAATCCACCAGCCATCATTCGCAGGTACGTGTTGGCGTACTACAGAACAGGAAAAGTTCACTTCCCAAAGAGTGCGTGCGCGGAAGAGTTTGAGCAAGAAATGGCATTCTTTGGCCTTGCAGCCGCCGACTCGATGGGTGACTGTTGTTACGAAGAGTTCAAAGACCGCAAGAAGGATTCCAGC
>OX387254.1:6869078-6894078 GCA_947562095.1 Branchellion lobata | reverse complement strand
TATTATATTATATTATATTATATTATATTATATTATATTATATTATATTATATTATATTATATTATATTATATTATATTATATTATATTATATTATATTATATTATATTATATTATATTATATTATATTATATTATATTATATTATATTATATTTTATTATATTATATTATATTATATTATATTATATTATATTATTTTATATTATATTATATTATATTATATTATATTATATTATATTATATTATATTATATTATCTTATCTTATATTATATTATATTATATTATATTATATTATATTATATTATATTATATTTTATTATATTATATTAAATTATATTATATTATATTATATTATATTATATTATATTATATTATATTATATTATATTATATTATATTATATTATATTATATTATATTATATTATATTATATTATATTATATTATATTATATTATATTATATTATATTATATTATATTATATTATATTATATTATATTATATTATATTATATTATATTATATTATATTATATTATATTATATTATATTATATTATATTATATTATATTATATTATATTATATTATATTATATTATATTATATTATATTATATTATATTATATTATATTATATTATATTATATTATATTATATTATATTATATTATATTATATTATATTATATTATATTATATTATATTATATTATATTATATTATATTATATTATATTATATTATATTATATTATATTATATTATATTATATTATATTATATTATATTATATTATATTATCTTATATTATATTATATTATATTATATTATATTATATTATAGTATGTCTAATCATATAATATAATAAAATATTTTTTTAAAATCTAATGTTTCAGTGGCCTCGAAACTCTAAGGGGTAAATGCACTATAAAGATATTCGTTTTTGTATTGTATTGTATTTAGTATATTAGTAGCAGCCGGACGTTCCACTTGAATGTCCTCATTATGGAGCGTTCAATTAATTCGATTTTTTTTTTCGAAATTTTCAGAAAGGATTTTGATGGTTTTGTTGAAATTATTTTAAAATAGAATTTAATTTATTTACGGCAGAATGAGTAATCAAACGGAGTCTTCAATACGCATGCATCCACTCCATCTTCATAACAGTCCACCGAACACATTGGAGCCTTGGCCAAAATTAATTTCAGTCGCAAACGCTGCAAGTTCGAAAGCAAATGGCTCATAAAAAGGCACGCAATTGCAAAACACATGTTTGAGAAAAAATCTAATCGAATATTGAAACATCTACGTAACCCAAAAGTACAGCGCTTAGGTGAGGCAGCGGTGATTAATAGTGAATTAGGAAATTCTGCCTAGGAATTGCACACCCGAAATAGTAGGCGTGCCACACCGCAAAAAGTCATGCTTGCATCATCTGTGAACAATCATGAACTGGCGTGTAAACAGAAGTTTAGAGTTGTTATAAATGCAATTGTACGCTCGCTGATAATTCAAGCTTTGTTTCACCAGCGTTCCCCCGAATTTCCTATAGCTCTGAACATTAACTCCCATTGAAAAAGACTTCAGAAGCAGCTTCAATCAAGTTCTCGGAAAAAAATATTTTAAAAATTCCGCATTATCATCCTTCATTATTCTACACCGAGCTCAAAACGACTCATTAATTTTTTATGACGAAAAAAAATGTTTTTATTAATTGTAACAGTTCCAGAGCTCATGCAAACTTGCTTCATCGAAGTGCATGAATGAAATTTAGTTTCCCCACCCACTGATCAATCATTCGTGCATCCAATGAAAGCAAATCACTCACACGACAGAAAGCGAGGCAGCAACAGTTGAACAAGGTGAAGGCGGAAAGTTTGTCTCGTTTCATCGCCAACCAACGCTACATCCACCACAAGCTTGCCATGCAGGAACACCAGGTGATTGGCATGCAACAACAACAGGAGGAGCACGACAAGCAAGAAGTGGAAGAACAGGAGGGAGGCTATGGAAAGAAGGGTGAGGAAAGGGAACAAGTCGAAGCGAAAAGTAAAGTAGAAAAATTTTCTAATAAAGAGACGCGCCGACAACAACTGCAACAACAATTTAACCAACAAGCACGTTACAAACAACAACAACAACGACAACAACCTTTACCTCTGCTTCAGCAGCCGCAACAAAACCAAGATAAGTACCTGCAGCAAAAGTGGCATTTTCTTCTTAACAACAACAACAACCAACAAAACGAACAAGCACACAGCACACAACAAGGTGACGTTTGCAGACAACAAGTTCACCAACGCAAACGACAACTTGAACTTTCGCCCAGCATTTCAAAGGAAAAAACCTTCCAGCAATTCCTCTCGCCCGAGTACGCACAACAACAATACCAACAAAAACAACTAGAAATTCAAAAACGACACGAACAACAACATCACCACGAACATCAATCACAACATCAACAACAACAACAACAACAACAACAACAACAACATCAACAACAACAACATCAACAAGACGACAAACACAACATCGACGCTAGTGTTTGCAGTCGTCAATCTCCTACCACGTCATCGCACAGCAGCATCTTCAGACAAGGCATCGGTCCAGATGACGTCTCGTTTGACATTTTCCAACTTCAACATCATCATCTTCTCGTATGTCTTGAAAAATCACTGGTGAGTTGGAGGAAAGAGAGATGTGGATAAGAAAAAGAAGGGTTTGAATGAGATGTATGAAAAAAAAGTTAAGAGTTAAGTGGAAAATCAATTGTTGAATGAAAAATGAAGGAGAAAATTTGAGTGAGAAAAGAGATGGTTGAATAGAAAAGAAACAAATTGCGTAGAAGGAAGAGTTAAAGCGAGTCTATTTTGCAGTAGGGGTAGGGATTGTAGTAGCTCGTGGGATTGTAGTAGCTCGTGGGATTGTAGTAGCTCGTGGGATTGTAGTACCTCATGGGATTGTAGTACCTCGTGGGATTGTAGTAGCTCGTGGGATTGTAGTACCTCATGGGATTGTAGTACCTCGTGGGATTGTAGTAGCTCGTGGGATTGTAGTAGCTCGTGGGATTGTAGTAGCTCGTGGGATTGTAGTAGCTCGTGGGATTGTAGTAGCTCGTGGGATTGTAGTAGCTCGTGGGATTGTAGTAGCTCGTGGGATTGTAGTAGCTCGTGGGATTGTAGTACCTCATGGGATTGTAGTACCTCGTGGGATTGTAGTAGCTCGTGGGATTGTAGTACCTCATGGGATTGTAGTACCTCGTGGGATTGTAGTAGCTCGTGGGATTGTAGTAGCTCGTGGGATTGTAGTAGCTCGTGGGATTGTAGTAGCTCGTGGGATTGTAGTAGCTCGTGGGATTGTAGTAGCTCGTGGGATTGTAGTAGCTCGTGGGATTGTAGTAGCTCGTGGGATTGAGTAGCTCGTGGGATTGAGTAGCTCGTGGGATTGTATTAGCTTGGTGGATTCCAAAAACCAGCATGAAATTCCATGGCAACACTTGAAAGAGAACATCAGCCTTCTAGAACATTCGGCATTAACAACACGTTGGTACTAACACCCACGGCGTGCATATGGAATCACAGGCACGAACGCGAACCAAAAATACAAAGTGCTTCAACAATAGACGCTGAAAATGCCATATTTTATCTACTTATGCGTATTTATTCAATAAAACAAAATAGATGTGGAGATTATTTTACATAAAAACATATAAATAGATTTATTTTACATAAAAACCGATAAATATATTTATTTCACATCGAACATGCGCGAATGTCATCAATTTTTTAACGATTAATCTCAGCGAATACCCCTTGCTGCATTATTGAGGGTATAATGCAGAGAAGAGTCTATGGCATCTCAAGCCGTAATTGCACTTCAAAAAAGTCCTCGTTTAAATTTTAATAATTTTTTTCCAGTTTATTACAAGTCAAAAAAAAATGAAGTTTTTCGAGTGATTTAGTCAATCGCTTCAGGTTGCTTTAGTTAAAGTTTAAGTTTTGCTTTTCAAGTTCACACTTGATGACTTAGAATTAAAATTGCCTTAATAGTAACGTATGGAAAGAATGCACTGAGAATTAATTAAAAAAAAAAACGTTTAAAAACAGAAAAAAGGAAAATTACTACCTTGAAAACGATCGGGGCTTGAAGCCACTGCGATAATATTCGTGGTTGCGTTGTATTATATGCAAATACTCGTAGTGAGATAAGAGAAAGTACTGACAAAAAGGCTGGCAACTCGAGGGCACTCCGATCAAAGCAGCCACCGACAAGCTTTTCAATAACAACGCTTCAGTCAATAGTGCTAAATCTTGCGCAAATGAGTCACGCCAGTACGAAGATTCGAAGCCGTGATGACGGTGTCGAAGAGGGCTCACTGGGAACCGAGTGAGCAAGTCCCTTAACTACAAACCTTTGAAGGACTGCTTGAAAAACGCCTTATAAATGCAATGGTTTTATTAGTAGCACCGAAACAAACTTCTCATGGAAGTTTATCCCATTCAAGCGTAAGTGGCATGGCTTGTGTGATATCTCTTCGTGGCGGCGTACTTGGAGATTCAATGAGGATGACAGCCTCAAATGGCTTGAGTGTTTTTGCATTGGAAGTGTCGTTTATTTTTATTTCTCAGACTTGATCTGGTTGAAAAGAATTTTTAAAATTTTCATTTTTATTTCCTCATGTTATTTCAATTTTCCACTCCTTTTGTGGCCGCTGACCTTGCACGGGTTGAGTTCAATGGCGGTAAAGAATAAGAGCGAAAGGAGGAAGTTGAATAGCGATGGTGTAGTAAAACAAAGCCCACCACAATGAACGCATGAGACTTTATTAGGGCTATTTGATGTTGATGGTGATGATGATGATGATGATGATGATGATGATGATGATGATGATGATGATGATGATGATGATGATGATGATGATGATGATGATGATGATGATGATGATGATGATGATGATGATGATGATGATGATGATGATGATGATGATGATGATGATGATGATGATGATGATGATGATGATGATGATGATGATGATGATGATGATGATGATGATGATGATGATGATGATGATGATGATGATGATGATGATGATGATGATGATGATGATGATGATGATGATGATGATGATGATGATGATGATGATGATGATGATGATGATGATGATGATGATGATGATGATGATGATGATGATGATGATGATGATGATGATGATGATGATGATGATGATGATGATGATGATGATGATGATGATGATGATGATGATGATGATGATGATGATGATGATGATGATGATGATGATGATGATGATGATGATGATGATGATGATGATGATGATGATGATGATGATGATGATGATGATGATGATGATGATGATGATGATGATGATGATGATGATGATGATGATGATGATGATGATGATGATGATGATGATGATGATGATGATGATGATGATGATGATGATGATGATGATGATGATGATGATGATGATGATGATGATGATGATGATGATGATGATGATGATGATGATGATGATGATGATGATGATGATGATGATGATGATGATGATGATGATGATGATGATGATGATGATGATGATGATGATGATGATGATGATGATGATGATGATGATGATGATGATGATGATGATGATGATGATGATGATGATGATGATGATGATGATGATGATGATGATGATGATGATGATGATGATGATGATGATGATGATGATGATGATGATGATGATGATGATGATGATGATGATGATGATGATGATGATGATGATGATGATGATGATGATGATGATGATGATGATGATGATGATGATGATGATGATGATGATGATGATGATGATGATGATGATGATGATGATGATGATGATGATGATGATGATGATGATGATGATGATGATGATGATGATGATGATGATGATGATGATGATGATGATGATGATGATGATGATGATGATGATGATGATGATGATGATGATGATGATGATGATGATGATGATGATGATGATGATGATGATGATGATGATGATGATGATGATGATGATGATGATGATGATGATGATGATGATGATGATGATGATGATGATGATGATGATGATGATGATGATGATGATGATGATGATGATGATGATGATGATGATGATGATGATGATGATGATGATGATGATGATGATGATGATGATGATGATGATGATGATGATGATGATGATGATGATGATGATGATGATGATGATGATGATGATGATGATGATGATGATGATGATGATGATGATGATGATGATGATGATGATGATGATGATGATGATGATGATGATGATGATGATGATGATGATGATGATGATGATGATGATGATGATGATGATGATGATGATGATGATGATGATGATGATGATGATGATGATGATGATGATGATGATGATGATGATGATGATGATGATGATGATGATGATGATGATGATGATGATGATGATGATGATGATGATGATGATGATGATGATGATGATGATGATGATGATGATGATGATGATGATGATGATGATGATGATGATGATGATGATGATGATGATGATGATGATGATGATGATGATGATGATGATGATGATGATGATGATGATGATGATGATGATGATGATGATGATGATGATGATGATGATGATGATGATGATGATGATGATGATGATGATGATGATGATGATGATGATGATGATGATGATGATGATGATGATGATGATGATGATGATGATGATGATGATGATGATGATGATGATGATGATGATGATGATGATGATGATGATGATGATGATGATGATGATGATGATGATGATGATGATGATGATGATGATGATGATGATGATGATGATGATGATGATGATGATGATGATGATGATGATGATGATGATGATGATGATGATGATGATGATGATGATGATGATGATGATGATGATGATGATGATGATGATGATGATGATGATGATGATGATGATGATGATGATGATGATGATGATGATGATGATGATGATGATGATGATGATGATGATGATGATGATGATGATGATGATGATGATGATGATGATGATGATGATGATGATGATGATGATGATGATGATGATGATGATGATGATGATGATGATGATGATGATGATGATGATGATGATGATGATGATGATGATGATGATGATGATGATGATGATGATGATGATGATGATGATGATGATGATGATGATGATGATGATGATGATGATGATGATGATGATGATGATGATGATGATGATGATGATGATGATGATGATGATGATGATGATGATGATGATGATGATGATGATGATGATGATGATGATGATGATGATGATGATGATGATGATGATGATGATGATGATGATGATGATGATGATGATGATGATGATGATGATGATGATGATGATGATGATGATGATGATGATGATGATGATGATGATGATGATGATGATGATGATGATGATGATGATGATGATGATGATGATGATGATGATGATGATGATGATGATGATGATGATGACGATGATGATGATAAGAGGAAAGTTGTAAAGACGAGAGTTTGAAGTGCAGAAGTGAAAGCGATCAAATAAAAAAATGTAACCCTATTAAAGGGAGATAATAAACCAATAAAAATAAAAGAATAAAAAGAATAAAAACGAAATAAAAAAAATACGCAAAATAGAAAAATAATAAAAATAAATAATGGAGCAGGGCGACGGTGGAAGATTTAAATGCGTTTATGTTCTAGTTAATACTATTCGCGTTCAATAAAAGTGATGCAAATGTTATTATGATTGGGTCGTGAAATGAATGTGCAATCGTCACCGTGGTGCTTGTTAGTGGCGTGTGAAAGTGATTGCAAGGGTGCGGGTTCAATTCTCATGAAGAAGCTTTCCAAAACGCTCTCATCCAAGTGGTAAACTTACAATGGCAAGTGGAAGATGTGATACCGGATGGAAAAAACGGAGTTTTTATACTTTCGATAGATTAGCATAAATTTTCCAAAACTGGCTCGAAAAATTTCCGAGGCTTCGAAAGCAGTGATCACATGCAAACAAACGCAGATAAGCAGCCCTTTCAAAGTCTTAAAGCTTATAATTTATTTTCATTCTTTAGACTCTTTGCGATGACGCATCGGTTTGTCATTAATGTTGAATGGACTCGTGTCATCTCAAGCAGCTGCCAGTCACACCACTGCCGTCACCTCACTGCCATCTCACCATCCACCATCACCTACCGTCTTACTGCCTTTTTTTGGAACCTTCAACACCACTAGCTTATACCTTTCACCAACATTTTCACTACCACTTCACCTTTCCACACCAATTTACCATTCTACCGCCACCATTCCACTACCATTCCACCATCATTCCACCAAAATTCCACCACCATTCCACCATCACCATTCCACCACCATTTCACCATCACCATTCCACCACCACCATTCCACCACTTTTCCACCATCACCATTCCACCACCATTTCACCACCACCATTCCACCACCACCTTTCCACCACCATTCCACCATCACCATTCCACCACCACCATTCCACCACCATTCCACCACCACTAGTCCACCACCACCATTCCACCACCACCAGTCCACCACCACCATTCCACCACCACCATTCCACCACCACCATTCCACCACCATTCCACCACCACCATTCCACCACCATTCCACCACCACCAGTCCACCACCACCATTCCACCACCACCATTCCACCATCACCATTCCACCACCACCATTCCACCACCATTCCACCACCACCATTCCACCACAACCATTCCACCACCACCATTCCACCACCACCATTCCACCACCACCATTCAACTTTTACTTTTTTCAATTTTCACGGTCACAGAGATGGTTTTGAAACACACGTGTGCCTGCTTCCATCACTCTCATGGGCGGAGTCAAGTGAATGTTTGTGGTGGATGAAACAATTGATTTCTTGATGTTTGTGGTGGATGAGACTATTGGTTTTGGTCGTGTTTGTTCAGTGTGAGGGCACACTTTTCAGTTAATTTCACAAAGAACAGATTTGTCGATAATCCAGTTATCATCATGACATGGCAAAAAACTCGGCGTTTTTCAAGAAAGACAGGGAAGAAATAATTCATTTGGCAATCATAATCAGCATGAAGCTTCAAATGAAGGACGAAGAGGAAGTGATTGCTTGGTGGGAGAGTATAATCTTTGAATTAATCTCTAAATCATTGGGTTAATCTATTAATACTCGAATTGATTTTTATAAATCTTTGAATTTTTATCTTAATCCTCGATCTATTCTTTGAATTGTTGAATTGGATTTTCCAGATGCATTTGTCAATATTTTTATAGTTGCGTTTCTACGTAAATTCTCTATTCCAGAAGATTAAGGAACTCTCAGGGAGGTGGCTCAGCACGCAATTGGGTACAAAACGATATACAATGTTGCAATACAATGTTATACTCAATAATGCAATGCATTAAATCACACATTGAAATACAATACAATCAAAAACAAACAAAAAAACAAAAAATAAATATAAATATAAATCATAATGAAGAAGAAAACAACTGAAAGAGAAAATGATGACAAGGAGGATGTGGAAGAGAAGAGCGGAAAAGTCCCAGAGAATAATTGATTTAAAAAAGTACGAAATAAAAAGAAAAGTTCACTTGAATACAGCACAACTTAATGAAATAATTAAATACAATGCAATTCATTAGAATACAATGCAATTCATTAGAATACAATGCAATTCATTAGAATACAATGCAATTCATTAGAATACAATGCAATTCATTAGAATACAATGCAATTCATTAGAATACAATGCAATTCATTAGAATACAATGCAATTCATTAGAATACAATGCAATTCATTAGAATACAATGCAATTCATTAGAATACAATGCAATTCATTAGAATACAATGCAATTCATTAGAATACAATGCAATTCATTAGAATACAATGCAATTCATTAGAATACAATGCAATTCATTAGAATACAATGCAATTCATTAGAATACAATGCAATTCATTAGAATACAATGCAATTCATTAGAATACAATGCAATTCATTAGAATACAATGCAATTCCTCAGAATACAATGCAATTCTTTAGAACACAATACAATTCATTAAAACACAATACAATTCATTAAAACACAATACAACACAAAAAAAGGCAAAACATTGAAACAAAGTAAAAAAAAGATAAGGAGATAACATAAGATAAGGACATAACATAATCTACAACAAAAAGCAGTAACACATAATGAAAGACAATACAAAACATTGAACTGTATTGGAATACAATAAACCTTACTGTGAATCGCAATAATACATTGCGGTTGCCTTTAACTTGAGGCTTAGCGATCTCGCTTATAAAACCTGAAGCTGAAGCTTTGATTCTTGGCTAAACTTAAACTCAAGCTGTAAAAAACGAAATTTCAAGTGAAAAACAGACTCTATGCTTTTTTCGTCACCTAGTGGCCCAGCTGCGAGTGAAGCCTCTGCTCTGTGAGCGCTTTTGGAGCCTGCATAAAAGGCGCTATGCAAATGAATTTGTTAGATTAGATCATAGCTTCACTTTACATTGCATTGAAAAAATAAAGATAAAATTTCGTATCCGAAGCTCTTCAGTCAGTGCCTTGAAAACCGGTTTCTATTTCATGTCAAAATTACTAAATAATTAAAATATTTCAGGTGGTTCCCCTTTTAAATATTTTGGGAAAGGTCATTCAGCTGAAAAGTTGAACTCCACACAAATGACTGAATGGTTGACACACGGTGGTGGTTTGTAGACTCCTGTTTCCAATCCAAGTCTCTAACGAGATTTCAAGACCACGTGGGTATGACGTCACACGCGGGTGGATCTAATAGACATTGGTGATGTTTGGTAAAATTAATGAAGATAATTCATAGGCATAGTGAGCGGGAAAAGCATGTCTGGAGTGGAAAGGCTGAAACATGGAAGGCTCGCAGCCTAAGTGGAGATTATTGAAGGCGCACGCGTTGTTGCCATGGAAACTTTACGAGGGCCGTTGGAATTTAAAAGTGATGGATTTTGTAGAGTGTATTTGTTTTGTGTGAGGTTTTTATTATCTTCGTTGACGAATTTGCTTGAAGAGAATATTCTTGAAGGAATATTTAAGGATCATTTCCGAAAAAGAAAATAAAAAATAAAATCCAACATTCCAGACGAAACTTGTGTACATATCGTAAAAAAAGTCTTTCGAACGACGAAGAAATTTTGCTGGAAATTGGCAAGAAATAATTTTGAAAAATTAAATACAATCACAACTTGATTTCCCACAAATAACCATAGAAAAACAGATAAACGTAAACGAAAACACACACACACACACACACACACACACACACACACACACACACACACACACACACACACACACACACACACACACACACACACACACACACACACACACACACACACACACACACACACACACACACACACACACACACACACACACACACACACACACACACACACACACACACACACACACACACACACACACACACACACACACACACACACACACACACACACACACACACACACACACACACACATACACACACACACACACACACACACACACACACACACACACACACACACACACACACACACACACATACATACATACACACACACACACACACACACAAATTCTGGTTAGCGTTTCTCCATTGAAGTCTCACTTGAAGTAACCATTTGGCTTTTGAAATTACATTTCAACCCTCACACACACGGTGTTGCTTTTTTGCATTTAAATAAACGGCCGCTACGTGTAAATGAAGGGCTAGATGAATGAGAGAGTGACGTAATTGATGAATGTTTTGTTGAATGAAAGTGTGTATGTTTGGACGGATGAATGAATGAATGGTTGGATGAATGAGTGGATGTATGGATGAATGAATGGATAGATGAATGGATGGATGAATGGATGAATGAATGGATAGATGAATGGATGGATGAATGGATGAATGAATGGATGGATGAATGGATGGTTGAATGAATGGATGAATGGATGGATGAATGGATGGTTGAATGAATGGTTGCATGAACGTGTGTATGTTTGGATGGATGAATGGATGAATGGTAAGTTGAATGGATGGATGGGTGAATGGTTGTATTGATGCTGCTACAAAAAGATTAAAGATAGAGATCTGAGTAGCTGAATGAATAGATGATTAGATAAATAGATAAATAAGAAACAGATAGCTGGATTAAAGGATAGCTAGATGGAAGAATGAACCGATAAATGGATGGATGAAAAGATGAATAGATGAATGAAAAGATAGATGGATGGGTGTATAGCTGGACGGATGGTTGAATTTATGGCTGAATGAGATGATGGATAGCTTGACTGATGCAGGCATTAGTGATGAAGGAATGCATGGATGGGTGGAAAACCAAACCCAAGAGGGTTGAAGAAGTGTTGAGATTTGATTTTGGTGTAGAAAATAAAAAGTATGTTAATTCAATGGTTAAAATCAATGAAATGAAATCGTCATTTTAATAAGAAATGCTTGCGCAGATGTTTGTGTGTGTGTGTGTGTGTGTGTGTGTGTGTGTGTGTGTGTGTGTGTGTGTGTGTGTGTGTGTGTGTGTGTGTGTGTGTGTGTGTGTGTTTGTGTGTGTTTGTCTTGCGCTAGGAATACCTCGTTGAAAACATCAGCACTTTTAATTAAAAAAACTCTTTTAATATATGGAAAAATTCGATTTGTCTTTTATATGAAGAAAAAAACACAACACATACATTTTAATTTAGAAATCAAATGTTAAAATTTTTTCGATACCTATGATTAGACACGTTTTCTAAGCACACAAAAAGTTTGCAAGAATTCCTTCTCTTCTGATGTGTTTGCATTTCATACCAAAACACAATATGACTCTACACAATGTTCTTGGATTTTTGAGCGAAACGAAAATGGATATTTTTCATAAAATTATTAACATTTTCCTTATTTTTTATTACACTCATAAAGTTGTCTTCACAAGGATACAGTGTATCGTCGATAAAAAAACCTGCACAAACTATTACACCACATTCGCCACACCATCAACACCACATCACCAGGTCGATAAACACTATAATACCCACCAACATTTTAAAACCCCCATCTTTGGAACCATCTTCTTTAAAACCGCCATCTTTGAAACCCTTAATTTCATTGGCATCTTAACCACAATCAGCGCAACCTTTGTAGTTATTTCAACATTAGCCACAAAAACTGCCACAACCACTACAACCCACAAACTCTCAAAGTACTCCCACCTTATTTCCACTTTTATCACTCTAACAACCACCGCATACATCACTTCAACAACCACCGCAACCATCACTACAACAACCACATCACTACAACAACTCAACTCCTGACCACTCAACCTCCAACAACTCAACCTCCAACAACTCAACCACCACAGGGCAGACAAATAACAGACTCCAGACGAGTTTGTTCGTCTCAAAGTCCCTCCTCCAACAAGCATCAGTCGCCCCTCAAAGCGCCTCTTCTGCCACGTAGGAAGGACAAAGGACGCCACCAAGACAACAGCGAAGCCATCATTCACCTCGATTGAAGCTTTCTCTATCGAGCCTTTTTCAAAATGATAATCAGTGAAACCGTCATTATCAACCACAACGTTTTTGTCACTATCACAACATTACCGTCGACATCACCAACCCTTTTCCATTGACACTACAACTGTATCCCCGTAAGAATTATCCTAATAGCTAACAACACTGCCACCATCATCCCAAACACCACCACCACCACCACAGCCACTACCACTACCACCACCACCACCACCACCACCACCACTACCACCACCACCACCACCACCACCACCACCACCACCACAACCACCACCACAACCACCACCATCACCACCACCACAACCACCACCACCACCACAACCACCACCACAACCACCACCACAACCACCACCACAACCACCACCACAACCACCACCGCCACAACCACTGTCACCACCATTCCAGCCACCGCAGTGTCTGTGCATGAAAGCACTTTGCCAGATCCAATTTTGAATGTTCGTGTTAGGTATTGTAAAGCATAGCATCCCAACAGCAATGTTAACAAGCATAAGCTGGTGGTGATAAGCAATAGGTAGGTCTTTTAAATCTAGCATTCGGTACAAAATACATGCTTTTCAAGTCATCCACGACAGCCAACCCTTGTCATCACAACAGGAAATCTAATGTAAACTTAAAGTAAAATGTTTTTTGGAGAGAAAAATCTCCAGAAAAACATACGTAAAAAGTTTAAAAACAAAAAAGACTTACTCTACTGTGGTGGCTGGAGCATGTGAGTTTTATGGTCTGTTATTAATTTTGTAATGGGGTGATAAAAAAAGCTCCTGTCATAATTGATTCTTTTTTGCGATTCATTACACTATAAACTTGAACCTTCTGTGACCAGTCGAACTTTTTTTCATCAAACCGACACTAGCTGACGGCTAGGGGGCGTTGAGGAGGTGTGGGTGTGAGCACCGCTTGAGTGGGAGGTTCTTGAGAGATCCCTCACGAAATCTTCACGACGTTCTAATCATGTGTCTCTTCACATAGCCATACTACTCTCTTCTTATTCAAGTTGAACACATTCAAACCGTAGCCGGCGTTGTAGACAACAAGGTTAATCCTCTCCACACCATAGCCTCTTAGCACTCGCAGAATGTTGCTGATTTGAGCGCACATGAGATAAGGGCTCGAACAATTTTTAAACTTTTTACTGGCAATTTTTGGTAATTTAGTTGTCATTGCACTCAAAGGCAGTCTAGATCAATTGACAGAATCAAGTTTTTTTGTGTTTAAAAATTAAAAAAACTTTTTTATCGTACCTCGCCATGTTTTTTTTTGCCAAATGACATCAGAATGCGCAAAAAGAACGCTTGAATTATTCATTAACAGAGTTCACCAAAAAATGCCGCTTCGTTTGAAATGAAGTCGTTGCAACTACCACTGTTTGAAAGAGCTTATGAAAATATTATTACCACACTAAAATGCATGCGACAATACCTGAATAAGTAAGAGGTACTTAGGCGGCCATAAGGACATCTAAAAAAACCATTTTCGAAATATCAAAATAATTGTGAAGTTTTTGAGTCTTTAATTAAAACATTAATATTGAATTAAAAAATTAATATGATAATATATATATATATAGCTATTCTAAATTATTTCTTTTGAATTTTAAAATAACTTTTTAATATAAAAAAACGTTGTGACTTTCCTCACAAAAGGGTTTTTTGTTTCTTGGAAAGCAGCGTTTTGCAGGATTGGTAATGATGTGAATATATAGCACCTCACGCGACTAGTAAAAGGTAAAAATCAAAATGGCCATTTGGAAAACCTTTGAAATGATTTCCAAACATACATAAACCACACTCAAGTCACAAACGCCAGTCTGCAAGAAGAGAAAGACGCTTACAATCTGGAGCTTCAAACCGATTGAACACTTGCCACCTGCGAGTTGTAGGGAGCCTTGCTGACCAAGCCGCAAATTGACAAACCTTGTGGCAGATTAGTTATTGAACATTCAAGTTGTTTTATTCTTCCACACTCATACAACTTCCCACACTCTTTCACACTCTCCCACATCCTTCCACACCCTCCCACACCTTTCCACACCCTCCCACACCTTTCCACACCTTCCCACATTCTCCCACACCCTCCATCACCTTTCCACACCCTCCCACACCTTCCCACACCCTCCACACTTTCCCACACCCTCCATCACCTTTTCACACCCTCCCACAATCTTTCACAGCCTCCCACGTCCTCACACCTTCCCACATCCTATGTTTCAACTCTCATAAAATGGTGCTAAAACTATAAAATTTTAATTTCAATTTTCGCAACTTATAATTTTTTTGAAGTTAAATAGACGACTGCACACTCGCCCTAATGCGTTTACCTCGTTCCACGTTTTATTTGGCGTTTCATGTGGAATAAACCTTCCAAATAAAAAGTCCATTTCACAATAAACCACAACAGACCACATTAAACCACAATACACCACAATACACCACAATAGATTGTACCACAATATAGCATAGTATACCACAACACACCACAATACTCTACAGTACATCACAATATACCACATAACACCACAATACACCACAATACACCACAATACACCACAATACACCACAATACACCACAATACTCTACAGTACATCACAATCTACCACATAACACCACAATACACCACAATACACCACAATACACCACAATACACCACAATACACCACAATACACCACAATACACCACAATACACCACAATACACCACAATACACCACAATACACCACAATACTCTACAGTACATCATAATATACCACATAACACCAAAATACACTACAATACACCACAATACACCACAATACTCTACAGTACATCACAATATACCACATAACACCACAATACACCACAATACACCACAATACTCTACAGTACATCACAATATACCACATAACACCACAATACACCACACTACACCACAATACACCACAATACACCACAATACTCTACAGTACATCACAATATACCACTTAACACCACAATACACCACACTACACCACAATACACCACAATACTCTACAGTACATCACAATATACCACATAACACCACAATACACCACAATACACCACAATACACCACAATACACCACAATACTCTACAGTACATCACAATATACCACATAACACCACAATACACCACACTACACCACAATACACCACATGGTACTACAATACACTGACATTTACTATAAAATACTAAAATGTGCTGAATACAACAAGAACATATTAAAACGAAACACAAAACACTACGAAACCAAAGATTGTCACGTTTTTAGCCATCCCTACTCAAGCAGACGTTCAATGCGGCGGGACTGAAGTGCACACTTGATAAATAAGAATTGTCAACCAATACAAAGTTGAGACGCAGGTATGCGCGATTAGTGTTCTAGTGTGTGACGGAAGAATCTCAAGCCCGTATTGAAGATAATCCTCCACGCCGCCACTCTCGCTACGTCACGCCGAAATTCATTTTTAATTACTGGTCTGGAAATTAAAAAAATAATAATATTTTTATTCGTACGGTAAAAAGCGAAAATTGGAATTTTTTACTTATTTGTTCATACGTAGCTCCATTCAATAGTTTCAGTTATCCTAAATTATCGAAAGAATTTTAAATTACGTATGTGTTTGCCCGCGTGGGTGTGCGTGAGTGTGTGCGTGCGTGCGAGTGTGTCTGTGTAAGTTTACAACGAATTCAAGAAATAGTATTATTTTGTTTTGCTATTGTGGCCACATAGATACTAACTATATTTTGAAGGTTGTTTCACAATAAACAAAAGCCAACATTTCGTGTTCACAAATTTCGTTCGAGCTGCTAAGACCGGAGCATGGTCAAGAACAAGGAAGAAAACGAGCCTGCGGACGTTGGTAGAATGGCGAGTATTGACTCTTCAAACCGCCCTTGCAGACTTGCAAACTGCCTCGCATAACGACTTAAAAAGGAATAAAAAATCAAAGGATGTTTTGAATATTTCATTGCGGTGCTCGAAAGCTTTGTCCCCATTATGTTTGCACCCGCAAACCGCTGCCAACCTGCAAAGTGCCCCTTTGTAACACCACCTACTCACACAGGCCACTCACTCTTGACGCGTGTCTCTTCCTTTGTTCCTCCAAGGTCTCTCTGTTCCGCTTCAAGTATTCATTCATTCATTCATTCATTCATTTCTCTCTCTCTCTCTCTCTCTCTCTCTCTCTCTCTCTCTCTCTCTCTCTCTCTCTCTCTCTCTCTCTCTCTCTCTCTCTCTCTCTCTCTCTCTCTCTCTCTCTCTCTCTCTCTCTCTCTCTCTCTCTCTCTCTCTCTCTCTCTCTCTCTCTCTCTCTCTCTCTCTCTCTCTCTCTCTCTCTCTCTCTCTCTCTCTCTCTCTCTCTCTCTCTCTCTCTCTCTCTCTCTCTCTCTCTCTCTCTCTCTCTCTCTCTCTCTCTCTCTCTCTCTCTCTCTCTCTCTCTCTCTCTCTCTCTCTCTCTCTCTCTCTCTCTCTCTCTCTCTCTCTCTCTCTCTCTCTCTCTCTCTCTCCTCTCTCTCTCTCTCTCTCTCTCTCTCTCTCTCTCTCTCTCTCTCTCTTTTTTCTTTCTCTCTCTCTCTTTCTCTCCATCTTTCTCCTTCTATGTATCTTTTCATGTATCTTTCAATGTTCCTTTCCACCTCTTTCACCCTGCATAGCTTCCTTCTTGTTCCTTTCATGCATTTCCTCAACAACTTCATTTGACAAGGCAGAACTGCACCCATTTCAGAGTCAAACTTAAACTGAAAAACAAACTCCTTTTTCCACAAAGTGGAAGTGACCACGATTGCAAGCTCACTAGAGTCAATTTTGATGCAAGAAAGCTTCAGAATTGAAAAATTAAAAACTCAAAATCTTCAAAGAATGCAAAAAATCGAAAAAATAAAAAGTAGGGAAATAAAAATTGTCGAAAAATCAAACAAATTACAAAAAAATTTAATCTAAAAATGAAAAAAAAACCCAGCAAAGTTGAAACAAAATGACAGAAAAATAAATTCCAGACAAGTGCATTACGGCTGCATCGAGTGAACACCCGGTGATGTAAGCACCCGACAGTCCATGCTCGTAGCGGAAGTTGTCCAACAAGCAAGTAATCAACACCTCAGTCATAAACCCTGTGTGCAGCCTCACAGGTGGCGTTGCAGGCGCCGTATCAAAGGCGTCACTTCAAGACCACTCTAACAATTAAGAGTCTCCGCTATAAAAAGTCCAATCGAGCATAAAGTTACGCGCTATAAAAAGTCAAACTACGTGTTTGTGCACGCGTGGAGTTTTGCGTGTGCTGCTCTGATGTTGTTAATACTGATATAAGTGATTAAAAGTGGTGTAGCAAAAGAAATTATGCGATATTGGATTATGCAAAATAAACTTACGTCGTCTCAATAATGACGGTCTGAGGAATTTTCATTTTAAGAGGAAACAGAAAAAATTAAATAATAATAATAAGAATAATAATAATAATAATAAGAATAATAATAATAATAATAATAATAATAATAATAATAATAATAATAATAATAATAATAATAATAATAATAATAATAATAATAATAATAATAATAATAATAATAATAATAATAATAATAATAATAATAATAATAATAATAATAATAATAATAATAATAATAATAATAATAGTAATAATAATAATAATAATAATAATAATAATAATAATAATAATAATAATAATAATAATAATAATAATAATAATAATAATAATAATAATAATAATAATAATAATAATAATAATAATAATACATTTTAAAAATTAATTATTATTATGAAAAAAAATCTCATTAACGAAGCACAAAGGCAAAAGCAAGTGATGACAACATTTACCCCCTGTATTGAATAACAACGCAGAGGGTCTTGGGGAAGTGGGTGGGACAGTCGAAGGACTGTGAATGGTTCGAGAATCAAGATTATCTTTTGATTTTTATACTTTGGATGACTCTGAGTCTTCAAGCAGGTTCATAAATCATCGGATGCTGCTGCTGTTGAAAAAAAACTCCACAATTTTCACATTCCAAAAGGATGAATAATCGTTTTCTAAATGTTGATTCAAGGAGCCATTAGCTCCTAATACCTTAGTTCCGAGTGTCCACCACCAACCCCCCTCACCCACCCACACAACCCTCCTTGGTGTCTGGTCGTTCCGCCTTGTATGTCTGATCACTCCTTAGCTTCTCCATTTCTATACGTTGTGCAGTTCGGTTTTTATATAATTCTCAATTATGATCTTCCGTCATTTCGATTTCATCTCCACCCTTTTTATGAGGGTTTATTAATGATTAAAATATAATCCGCTTAAATCGAAATCATGTTTTGTCTTATTAAATTAGTCTTTTTTACACATTTTGTTCGATTGGTTTTAATGTTTCACTACCCCGAAATTATGTCATAAAAAACACGGTTGTTTCATTTGTGTACGCTCCAGGAATGAACCTTCTATAATGTTATATAGCTCTTCAATATTTTTTCAATCAGGGTTTCCATGCTTGTATAATTGAAGGAACATTTGTTCTTTCTTTAATTTCTTTCACATTCCTATTATAGAATTTTTATTTTTTTATTTTTTATTTTTTTACTTCATTTCCAGTTTTTAAAAAAAGTTTAAGTGTTAATTTCAAACTTCATCGTTTCAATTGTTTTTTTTCAATTTCATAGTCCCGCTGAGACCTCACGAAGCATCCCTCACGGATCCTCCATAAGAATGCGTTGCTGATTCATCCCTCCTTCAAGCCTTCCCTTCTAACACTCCCTCCTCACACCTCCCCCAATATCTTCTTTCCAACACATCTTCCTTACACCCTCTTTCAACACTCCTCCTAACACCCCCTTCTCACACCCCCTCTCAACACCCCTCCTAACACCCCTTTCTCAACACCCCTCTTAACACCCCTTTTAACACCCCCTCTCAACACTCCTCCTAACACCCCTTTCTCAACACCCCTCAACACCTCTTTTAACACCCCCTCTCAACACCCCCTCTCAACACCCCCCCCAACACCCCCCCCAACACCCCCCCCCAACACCTCCCCCAACACCCCCTCTTCACACCCCCTCTCAACACCCCCCCTAACACCCCCTCTTCACACCCCCTCTTCACACCCCCTCTCAACACCCCCTCTTCACACCCCCTCTTCACACCCCCTCTTCACACCCCCTCTTCACACCCCCTCTTCACACCCCCTCTTCACACCCCCTCTCAACACCCCTCCTAACACCCCTTTCAAAATCCCTTCCTAATACCCTTTCAATATCTCTCCTTCTAACGAGGCATCGAAACACCATCTCATTTTGGTGCTTTCTTTTTTTTAATGAAAACTCCAATTATTGTCTACTCAATTTGTTTACTACTCCTTAATTATTCATGTTCAAAAAAACTCTGAAATCTGTTTGGTCTTTTCAGATATTTGTTTGCCATTTATTGAATTGTCATCTTTGAAAAAGAATTGAATTACCTTCTTTCGCTTCTTGGAGTTTCAACTTATTCAAAAGATATTTTTAAGCTTATCTCCCGTGTTCTACAACGCAGGCCGCACCACCACCGTGAATTCCCCCTGCCCAACGAAATGTTTGGAAGCTTAAAATTTGCTTTTTAATTCATGAAGTCAACGTAAAATTAGTCGGAATTATGAAACAAAATGAAAAAAGTTTAAAAAGTAAATTGAAATTAAATAAAAATTGTATCGAAGTTAACATTTTAACGAATATAATTTAAACTCACATCTCGAAGGCTCGATGAGAGACGGGCTTTCATATTTAAAGGGGTGCTCTTGAACGTTAAAGCTGAAAGGACCACGTATGAATGATGAAAATACATTGGCAGGATGAAGCATGGCAGCGATGAATAATTCAACAACATCTATTTTTAAATTTAAATTCATTCTTATGATCAGAATGCTCTATTGCGCAGTTAAAAAAGACATTTTTGAAGGCGTTTTTGACGCTTGAAAAAAATGGGTTGTGAGGCTTTTGGAGTCGAAAGGGACGTGAAAGCTTTACAAGAAGGATGATAGTGGGGAACTTGAAGGCCAGAGGAAGTTTGGAAATGGGAATAAAGATGTATATGCGGTGGATTGATTAATGAGGAATAGATGAATGTTTCATGCAAAGACAATGAGATTAACTGACAAAAACAACATGATAAATAGCCTCAGACTAATTCCCTTAAAAAGATCAGCCGGAATGTTGAATAAAATGGATATTTATAAGAAAAAAAAGGAAAATTGTAAGAAATTTGAAATTTGAAATAATATAAATATATGAAATAGCTATTAGCGAGTTTTAAATATAGCACCAGTCGTATTTAGAAGTCACCAAGACTGAATGGCTGAAGAAAGACAGGCGAAAAATCGCTTTAGGAGTTTCAAATAGGAAATTTAAGCATCCTTTTCACTAGGATGATTTTGGAATTGTTTTTATAATAAAAAAATAATTTACCTTCAATAAGTTTCTTCAAGGCCTGCAAAAAATAATGCACAAGTAATGCATACTTAATCTCATGGAAGACTTCGATGACCTCGCAAAAGAATTGCAAAACCGAGATTTAAAAAAATCCTTCAGCAAATAAACATTATTCTCTTTTTTCCTCAACCGCCTAATGACCTTTTGTGTCAATAAATCTGGCTTCAGGCTAGGAAAGCGGGGGTTTGTGCGGTCGAATCTATTCTAATTTAACTTTCGATTGTTCGCCTCAAACTATCACTAAAACATCAATGAAAAACGAAGAATCGAGTTGGAAAAACGACAAAAAGTGCTTACATCCACGTCGAAGTATTCGTGCAGCAGCTCATCCGCAGTCAACTTCAACCTGAGAATGGTCGGAAGTCGAAGTTGATGGGTTGAAGTTTGAAGATCTTTCGTGCGTCATTCTTTCTAGAAGCAATCAAGATGCAATGATCAAAAGAACACTTACTACCCCACCTATACTGCAGGACATCGTAGAAAAATTTATCGTTCTCGAAGGCCAGCAGCAGCCTGGTGGAAATGCTCTGCAATTTTCAACGTCTTCATCTCAATGAAAGCTTATTCATAGTACACACACACAAACACGTGGTTTTCACACGAACATAGTACGAACGTACACATCGCATGAATAAAAACACATCAAGCATAAAAACAAAAAGTCTGAAAAAAGATTTTTTTAAACTATTGAAATTACCCGCACAAAAAAGTAACATCCAAACCTCTGTCGAAGCCGCTCAATAACATAAAACTACAGGAAAAGTCATGAAACACATACAATAACACAAAAAATCACAGACTAAGACCTACCAGAACAGCAGGAAGAGTCTCCACACCGAAACGCATCACACAAACACACAACAACACACAACAGCACACAAACACACAGCAACACACAACAGCACACAAAAACACAACAACACAGCACACAAACACACAACAGCACAACACACAAACACACAACAGCACACCACGCCCAAACACGCAACAGCACACAACATACAAACACACAAACACACAACACACAACAGCACACAAACACACAACACACAACAGCACACAAACACACAACACACAACAGCACACAAACACACAACACACAACAACACACAACACACACGAGCTACAACACACAAAACACAAAAGCTACAACACACAAAAGCTACAACACACAAAAACACAACAGCATACAACAGCATACAACAGCACACAGCACACACACACTTCCACAAAACACAACACCCCTAAAAAGCTTAAACTGACAAAACTTCAAATCACTAAAGAGGCAGCTTGAAAAGCTGATAAGAGTCCTTTCCACATACCACGTTGGCTACTTGCTGGTTGAAGCGGAAGACCATGGAACCGTTGAAAGTCATAACCTCTTTGTCGAACGTAACATACTTCCAGTGCGGCTTCTTGACGAATTCAATTGAGAAGTTAAAACTCTTGGAAAGGTTTCTGAACGCCTGTGCAAGGTTCGAAAGATTTATGGGAGGATGATGAGAAAGAATGGTTGGTGATTTTGTAATAATAAATCTTTAATTACGAGTTATGATTGAATTATAATTAATGCGTTGACTACGCTTGAGGATAACGACCTTATTGAATGGTAGTTTAAGGAAATATTGAAACATAAGGTGAAATGCAATGGTTCGGAATTCGCTTTCTTAAACGTTTTTAGGCTACAGTTATACTCATAGTTACTAATCACTAGCAATTGACGTTACCATCAAGCGAACGTGACCAGTGTTAATCAGCGCTACACGAATGTTTTACTTATATTAGGTTAAATTGACCTCGTAGTAAAAATCAACATTGAAATTAAAGTAAGTCCTTTTGTTCTAAACTTTAAGTTACAGTTACACTCTTCCTCCTGCCTGCAGTCCCAACCACACACAAGCCCATGTAGCCTCCACAGACCCACCTTGGGACAGGTTCTGAGGGCCTCACATAGTGGCTTCAATGTGAACACATCCCTGCAACCCTCAGCCACCTGAGTGTGGCCATGAAGCTCAATGGTGGCGTTGTTTGTGAAGGGTTAATGAGAAGATTAAATACCATAGATTAATGACAATTAAGGATTAATTTTAATTTATAATATTCACAATTTATTATATATTTTAAATATTAATTATTATTATTGAATAAAAATCAATATTATCCAATAAATATTCATATTATTTGTTAAAAATCAATTTTGCTTTTGATATTCACAACACTTCGAGTATTTTTCCAATACCTGAGTTTTTAAATTAAAAAAAAAATTATCATTTTGTTAGTGAAAAAATGCAGAAAGCAATCCGATAAAAAGTGTTCCACTGTTGTTCAAAGCGTCGTTCAACAATACATTCATCTCGGACGTTTAGCTTTGGGATTTTTGCAAAATGGAAAACTCAACGTAATCAAAATACTGCTAGTAACTACCGTCTAAGCCACCTTACTCCGTGTTAATGGGCTTTTGAAGAAAATATAAATAGACAAGATGAATTTTTAAAAACAAACAAAAGACGCTAAGCTAAGACAAAATGAAAAACAAAGCATCAGCAGATAACAATATGTATAAATAAAAAACAATAAACAATAAATGAAACTAAAAACAAACAATAGAACAATAAACAAACAAAACAACAATAAAAAAACAAAGGAACAATAAACAAACAATAAAACAATAAACAAACAATAAACAATAAACAAACAATAAACAAACAAAGATACAATAAACAAAAAAAGATACAATAAACAAACAAAGATACAATAAACAAACGAAGAAACAATAAACAAACAAATGAAACAATAAACAAACAAAGAAACAATAAACAAACAATGAAACAATAAACAGACAAAGAAACAATAAACAAACAAATGAACCTACATCGGT